>JAPKLW010001386.1:29552-87871 GCA_026898455.1 Plectranthus barbatus | reverse complement strand
ACAAAGTTAACACTAAAGATGCACAATATAATAGTAAAAATGAACGTAGATCTAAATAAAAAAAAAATTTTAAAACTATATTCATGCACAATAAACAAAGTCGAGACCGAACACAGATGCGAAATCCAGAAACAAAGAAAAAAAATTTGATCGACAGAAGAAATATAAATCAAATCGAACGAAGAAGGAAGAAGAAATCAAATCGCGCGAAGAAAGAAATAAAAAATCTAATGAGATACTTTTTCAGATTTTTAAAAAAGCTGAAATTACAAAAATAACCTTAATTTTGCAAAACTGCAGGATAATCGAGGAAAACTGCACACGGAGTGAAATAGATCATGAGCGTTGAAATCACAAAATCAAAGGCTGAGATTTATTCTCATACTAAATACTATTCTCATATGATCACTACTATATATATATATATAAGTACAAATATATAAAAATAGTTGTTTTACTTATCCAAAAACCTTAAATAGCCACTATTATGTACACATATAAGAAATGTCTAAATTTATGTAAACTTCAACAATTATCCTTACTACTAACCTATTTATTGCAGATTTATTAATTTGATCAATCATTATTAAAAAACTTTAATTATTATTATTCAAATTAGTATAAAAATATATATTTACCAAATTTTCAATTAAATTTTAATCATGTCTGAATTCCCCATAGCGTCGGGAATTTCAGGTCCTAGATGGGATTGCTTTAAGCTCGTGGATCCAAGGTCGTCCCAGGATTGCATTGTGAGCAGATACTGTGTCGACAACTTAGAACTTTACGTCGAGGTTTAGGCCTTCGCACTACACGGACCAGGTGATTTCGCCTACTGTCTGTTGTTGGTCTCCGTTGAAACCATATAGCGTCATGGTGACTGACACTAGCCTACTGATCGGGATCCACATTTTCTTCAAGGTTCGCCGAACTGCCATTGTCGACAAGTAACCTCTTTACTTGACTGTTGGAGATCAGTAGGGAAATGACGAGCTCATAATAGTTAGGGTGGACGAGCTTAGGTGCATCATCGCAGGTGAACTCGATTGCCTCATGTAGAGGGCAACGTGGTCCTCGGGGTCCGTCATTCTGTCCTACAACGTGAATGACGGGGGAGCGAATTTTGTCGGGACATCCGTGTTGGTGATATCGGGTGTGAAGGGCAAATTGGTGTAGCTATCACGAGGGATCATTGCGTCTGGGGGTATAGCACCCGAGATCCTAGTTAGCATTATCTCGAACATGGACATATGTGCCTCAAGATACTTTTCGAACTCGCTCCTCGGGTCGGGCGCTCTTTCATGGTTGACGGGGAATCGAGGAGTCAGTCTGACGGTGGTCGCACCCGAGGCATTATGCTCCGTGCCTATCTCACGAGGACGGTCGATGATGTCATCTAACTCGCTCGCGAGATTTCTGCATGGATCAGTTTGCTTTTCGCCCGAAGAGGGAGGCTCATCGACGATCATGCGACTTTTGAAGGTGTTCACCTCCTGGCGTAGGTGGTGATTTTCTTTCCGTAATTCATGATACATTGCATGGAGATTCATGATGCAGGTATCCATTTCTTTTATTGTCGCTAGTTTTTCTCCACCTCTTGGGCAACGCGAGCCAATGTTGCGTTCAACACCTCCGACGGTACGAATTGTAAGCCGGTGGCTTGCTGGGTCCTCCGAATTAACTCCTCCGTGGGGATGAGTTTGATCGTCCTATCGGACCCAGTTGGAGGGTTGTCGGTTCTCCTGTTGTTACATGCCACCAATTTAGAGAAAATAATTTCAAGGGCCCCACGGTGGGTGCCAAATGTTGAGGTTTGAATTATCGGAATAGAGAGCCCTTAGAATTCGTTAAACGACAACAAGCAACAACGAAGAAGAATAATCGATAATAATGAAATAAAGAGAAATTGTATCGATAACTTTATGGGAGCACGCAAATAAACAATATAAAGCATTATTAAAAAAGAATCGAGACTATAATGAAAAGAAACGTGAATTAAAGAAATAGGGCATGTATTTAATTCAGAAATTCTGGCAGTATTCTGGCAGCGTTACAACGTAGGTTGTTGGTCCCGAAATCAGAGTGCAATATGTGTAGCGGAAGGTTTTGTGTATGCATCGAAGTAGATATAAGCACAAGCACTGGTTCGTTTAAACAGGGCAGAGTCAGTTTTGTGTGCAGTCAGTTTTAAGCTTGAGTCTCTGTTCCGTCTTAAGTCAGTTTCACAGTATATATTCTTCAATACTTGGACAAGTATTGAAGGCACAAGTAGTCAATTTGTGAAACAGAAAACAAAGCAAGTATTGGAAAGCCGTAAAGCAGCACACAAAGAATTTATAGTGGGTCGGATTTCAATATCCTACATCCACTCTTCAGACCCAAGGTCTGGATAATTTACTAAGTGATTACAAGCCTCCTTACGATCTATACACAGTCCGTGACACCTCCATCCTCCGGTCAGCTGTGCCGCTCGCCTAGGAACTCCTTGTAGACTCAGTCTTCAAGTTGAAGTGTAAACGCACCCCACAGCCTCCTTCCTGGTGGGTGGATGTTTACTGATTCTTCCCAAAATGGTTGGATGTTTAGATGTTCTTCCCAGAACACAAGTGGTTGGCATACGCCCGTGAGAATCAGAATCCCAGGCTAGGAAACTGACTGCTGTGAAGATATCTCAAAGAGATATAGTCACCAATAAGAGGCTCAACTTAAAGCTTCAGCCTCGTGCTAGGAGAAGATAACACGGTGGGTAACTTGAGTCGGAGACTCAAGTCTCGTGTTTACAACACAGAAAAATTCCAAGAGAGTTTTTTGGGAGAGATGACCTGAATATGCCTAAGGCAATTTGAATTTCTATCTGTTAGACTCATGGATTATATTGTCCAATTGTAGCCCATGCCTTAGGTCTTCTTTCTGCTCTGCCCATTGTCAGTGTACGATACACTAAGTTTTCGCCAGACTTTTTTACAGCTTGAGGAACCCAGTTTGGATAACCTCGTACTGACTTTGACATTTTGCAAATGCTTGTGTCTGACTGGGGCTTCTTATACTGACTTCTAAGAGTCAATACAGTTTAGCCCTCGCGGTCGGAGCCGTCCTCAGAGCTGAGGTCCACGTCAACTGGCCTGCATTGAACCGACCACCTTCTGGTCTCGAGGAAACCACCTCCTCATGATCAGACGAGCACCTGATTTCGGCCCCGGTCGATCCCGAGGACAAGGATAGCTCCTCCCAAATCTCGACGGACGAACCCATTTCACGGTTATCTAATTACTGAAAACACAAAAGGCATAGAAATACAATGTTTGGAAAAAAGAAGTCCCCCGCAAAGCAAAAAAAAAATGCACGCATGCAACCTAGAGGGAAAAGACCTCGAAAGAGAAAATATTCCCAAGAAACCACCAAAATAGGAACAACCATACCTAATAGCCCTAACTGACACGAACTAACGGAATTGGCTAAGCAGTTACACTCCAAAATAGTCAAAGAAACCGGCTAAATGAAGACCTATGCAATCTAAACCCACCATACATCGAAATAATAGGATAGAACGACAAGAAGAAGCAGCATAAAGAAAATCCAAAGCAGGAAGGGAAAGAAAAAATGAAAGCGAAACGATACAATCAGGGGCCATAATAAGATCCAAAGTGTACAAAGAAACAAGAGTAGAAAACAGATGAGACACCAGGCACACCACTCAGTGCAAAAAACGGATATAACATATCAAGAAATCACATGAAACTACCGGCATTCACCTCAAACCCAAATCTAAAATCCTAAGCATGGAAACAGGCAGAAGCATCTTATAGAAAGATTTTGCACAAAACACGACAAAAAAAACCCAACGGTGACCGGACACGTAATCAGCATATGCGAAAGAAATTGCACCAAACCCCTAAACCTACGAGCCCTCCGACAACTAATCGCACAGGCACCCGAGAAAAAGTTGACAATGCAAGGACACACCGAACCATCGACAAAAAGCAAGCAACCACCACCCACTCAATCCGGTGGAAAACAACCAAAACACGCAACCTTGGCAATCCAATAACTAGTAAAAGGCACGTGCACACCCAAAGGGAATCAATGCAAAAGTAGAACTCAAAAAGAAATACAGAGGAAAACTAGATTACCTGAGTGACAGATGAACAACAAGCAAGAAAGTCACCGGAGCAACAGTCGTCGGGGCAAAAGTCACCAGAGCAGTAGTCACTGAAAGGGTAGATCATAGAGAGAGAGAGAGAGATAGAGAGAAATGGTTAATTGAAAGTGTAACAGTGAGAGGTGAGGAGTAGTTTCAACCTTTAAAACAAAAAAACATTCAACTTCTCGTAATCGACCCTAAAGTTGGGGTTAATTACTGACGTGCCACTACAAGGGCGACAGAACTCAAATGCCACAAGTTTTGCGCTCGACATCGAGCATGCTCGGGGCTCGCGGTAGACCTTAAATCATGATTGATATCGACCCGTTCCGTGAAAGCCTAAACTAAGGCCTACAACTGCGGGACAAACTCTGACGCGATCGGCACGACCAACGGGAATGTGGGACTTCCTAAGGAAAACCCACAGGTGCCCCAAGATCCACTAGATCTCGCCCCGCAAGTGCTCCCAGGAGCCTACACAGAGTGCATGCGCGGGAGTAACACTCTGTGCAAGAGAACATTCCCCAGAACGATTCTAACCCGTGTGGATTTTGGACCCTCACATGGGCCCACGGGATGGCATTCAGGTGCCGTCCGACACAGTCATATGCTTGCATTCCCATGGAATCATCATACTGACACGGAGTAATATCTCAGTTACTCCCTAAAGGAGTTTCTCTCTCCGGAAGTACCTCCTAGGCCCTGAGAATAGTCTCTCGGACGCCTCAAAACTCCCACTCTGTAACGCATTCCGACTGGAAATCTTTGATTCCAGTGCCTATTCGCAATAAACCCAAGAATCAAAAGGGACTATTGATGGGGCCAGGCCCCAGAGGTTCGGGCCCATTAAACTCGACACCCAAACCACTGCCAGCCTAAAAGTTGCATTCCAGCTCAAATTAAGAGAAACTCAGAATCGCCTAAGGCATGAGATCGGCGTCGACCCTGAGAGCTCCTCGGCATCGACCATGTTTGGGGGTCGCTGATGAGGAGGGCGCAACACCTCAAGGAGACCTGGCGGCGCATGACCGTTGGAAGCCCTAACAGATTCCGAGAATCTCGGCAAGGTAATTCCGAGATTCACGACGAGCACAAGGTCGCCGATAGCTAAGGTTTTGTTAGCACTCTCTCCCCTGTCCTGTCTATAAATAGGGGTTGAGAGTGCATTTTCGGGATGTTTTTCTCTGTTGTTTGACCATGTTGTAATGTTGCCGAATTTTCATTAGATTTCTCCATTCTCATACGAACCCCATCTGTTTTATTGATTACTTGCGCTATTTTTATTTCGTCGCAAGTTTCAAACTCTCATTTCAAGTTTATCAATTATTTCTCTTGCTTTTATCTGTTGTTTCATGATAATTCAGAGGGCTCCGTTTATCCCAACAAATCGAACCTCAACAGTTATAAACATAGCCACAATCGAAAAAATTGACCAACCATTAGTTCAGATTTTCAAAACAAATCTTAGGGCAGTTACGTGATTTTATCATACAATCTTTAATTATATTGTATTTTCATCATATTATTATAACACAATAATGAAGTACATCATCGAAAAGATTTGGTTATATTCTTTAGTAAGTATTTCTGAACCAACAATTTGGGCCAGAAATTCATTATGAGGCTTCATTTGATTAACCAACATTTAGCCCATATACTACTTAAAATTGAACGATGATGCCTTTAATAAGGCTTAATTTGATGTAATTTTTTTAAGGAAATTTTCAAACTTTTAATTACTGAGAATGAGCTCAACAAGTGTATATAGCCACTCGACAGTCATTCATCCAAATGACATGGTGAGGCCAGCCAACATCATACAAAACATATGATTTATACCACTAATAAAACCTTCTTTTAACTCTTAAAGGTATCGAGCATTCTTGTATGAATTCAAGAAATCTTTTGTCATCGTTATATTCATGCTTTTGCATGCTTCACAATACGTAATAAACACCAACACAACCAAGTTATTATCCTCCATAGTTCGTAATCAATTTTATCCACCTTGATAGAGAATATATTATTGGCCACACAGAAATATGTTTTATTGATGAATATATATAGGTGGTACAAGAGATATGGAAAAATATAAAAGATATACAAAAACCCTAGATATATATCAAAAGATATGGTTTGTTATGCATGGAAGATATATGCATATCTATTCATTATCACCCCCCCTCAAGCGAGACGTTGATAACCGTAAAATACAGCAGCAAATAAATTTATAATAACCCCGAAGGCTAGTCGAACCCACAGGGATAGTGCAACGAAGTCATCTCATGTACTGGACACAGTTTATCAATTCTTTGTTTGAGTGAACCAATTTTCAGAAGAGGGTTTTGTTTTTCAAAATAGAAATTAACTTGGGAATAAAATTCAATAATAAAAATCACAGATTCTAGGGAAATCAACCAATCCAATCCAACATGTATAAACAATCAATCCAAACCCAAAATAATCATTAAGGTGGGAAATCTGTTAAATTGGAATTAATTCCTTTGTTGGGCAATTAAAACCTAGATTACTAGAAAGTGAATTTTACCTCTCGGTCTCAAGAACACAAACTAGTCAATCTCAATAAAGATACAGATTTGAAAACCCTACAACTAATTCTTCTTTTTGAGACAGAAAACAGTTGTATCAAAATTCTATTTTCCTATTATTAATTATCTCCTCTCGGTCTCAAATTAATAACTATAAACCTAATCCAATTTTCATCTCTCGATCCTTCAATTGAAAATAGATTTTAAAATCAAAAGCATAGAATTTGAACCAATTAATTAAGGGTTGGATTTAATTGAATTAACACATACTGAAAAGGATGGAGAAAACCCTAGAACCTGTTAAGGGTTCTAGCCTAACATAATTGAAATAAACATTGCAAAAGATGTAAAGAAACTTACTTGAATCATTAAAACAATAGGAATCTTGAAGTACTTGAATCCAATTGCAACAATAAAATAAAGAGTACTAGGAATTAAAGAGTTTAATGCTGAAAATAAAATAAAGGAGTGCTGAAAAACTGAATAAGAAGACCTATTTTCGAGCCTAATAAGTGATATTTATAGGGGGAGAAATTATATCTTCAAAAGGTAATGATTTGGGAAGGAAAAATCTCCAATTTGGGCCAAAAACTGCCTTTCCGGGACGCGTGTCGCTCGACACAGTTCCTGTCGGTCGACAGGATTTCATTTCGATCGACACAAATTGTGTCGCTCGACACAGAAACATTCCTCTGCGCAGTCTCACGGTTTTGGCCATAACTTTCGCTCCCGAACTCCGATTGATCCGATTCCAGTTGCGTTGGAAAGCTAACTCAAAGATCTTTCCATCCATGTGCTCAAATAGCTCAGATTCCATCTGTGGAAGAAGTCGTGACTGTTCCTTTGAACATCTGCTGCTTTCGGTACGGGTTTTCATTGGATTTGGCCTAAAACCTGCAAAATATTACCATGACAAGCATAATATCCCCTATAAACACTTCATGCTCGATTATTAACTAAAAACTTAAGTAAATGCAATAAAACAATAAGAAAACAATGTGATAAGTGAGGCAAAATACGAGCTTATCAGACGTCGGAACTTGAAAGACTCGAAGCTTGTCCCTAAACGGCGTGAATAGTGGACTGGATAGAGCTTTTGTGAAGACATCTGCGATTTGCATTTCGGATGGAACGAACTCAGTAACCAAGATACGTTTGTGAACAAGTTCACGAACAAAATGGTAATCAATGTCGATGTGCTTTGCTCGTTTATGTGCAACCGGATTTTGCGTCATAAAAACCGAGCTCTTGTTGTCACAGAAGAGATGAGGAGGGCGAGGCAGATCAATATGCAGTTCACGAAGAATAGACAAGATCCAAAGTACCTCAGCTGCAGTATATGCTACAGCGCGATATTCAGACTCACAGCTTGATCTAGCAACCGTGGGTTGCTTTTTGGCTCTCCAAGAAACCAAATTTCCAGCCAGAAAAATTGCATATCCATAGGTAGATCGGCGAGTGTCAGGACACCTAACCCAATCAGCATCGGAATAGGCAACAAGATCGCGGGTGGATGTGCGCGAGAATGAAAGACCATGTGATAAAGTACCTTTGACATAGCGCAATATTCGTTTGACGGCTTGCATATGATCGACGGTTGGAGCTTGTAAGAACTGGCTGACGTGATTGACTGCAAAAGCAAGGTCAGGACGAGTTATAGTTAAATATTGTAAAGCTCCAACTATAGAGCGATATCCGGTAATATCATTATAAGCGTCCCCGTCGGAAGTGAGAGCAAGACCAGCTGGAAGTGGTGTTGATACCGGCTTCGCATCTAGTAAATCCATGCGAGACAGAATGTCGCGTGCATATTTAGCTTGTGAGAGATAAAGACCGGTAGAAGTGTAAGTAACTTCTAATCCAAGAAAATAGCTTAGTCGCCCCATATCAGTAATTGCGAATTCCAAATGCATGCGTTTGATGAAGGCCGAAATGTGCGCATCACTGTTTCCTGTAAGAATTATGTCGTCAACATAAACAAGAAGGATTAATTGAACCTTGCCTTGCGAAAAAATAAATAGAGAGGTGTCGGCACAGCTACACAAAAATCCCGAAGAGACGAGGAAGTCACTGAGACGTTGAAACCAAGCACGTGGTGTTTTTTTCAAACCGTACAATGCCTTCGAGAGTCGACATACATGATTAGGATAGTTCGGGTCGATAAAACCAGGAGGTTGAGTCATATAAACTGGAGCTGAGAGAACACCGTTGAGGAATGCATTTTTGACATTGAGTTGATGAAGGGACCATCCATTGTGCGCGGCGAGAGATAAGATAATTCGAATAGTAGCTGCTTTGACGACCGGGCTAAATGTGTGAGAGAAATCCAAACCCGAAATCTGAGAAAATCCTTGAGCGACGAGGCGAGCTTTGTGACGTTCAATGGAGCCATCTGAGCGAAATTTGATACGAAAGACCCATTTACAGCCGACTATATTTGCATCTGAAGGTTTTGGAACAAGTGTCCAAGTACTGTTTGCACGGAGAACTCGCATTTCGTCATTCATAGCGGCCTGCCAAATAGGGTTTTTAGCTGCTGATTTATAACCCTTAGGTTCCGAACATGGGAGCAAGGCATCATGCAATGATGTCTGAGTGTAGTAGGCTAGATGCCAGGGTTTAAAGACACCTGCTCGAGCTCGTGTAACCATAGGATGCACTGCAGGAGGAGGTGGTGGCGGTGCAGCAGCCGGTGGGGATGGCTGTGGTGTCTCGGCAGGGGGCGGCGGGGCTTCAGCTGGGCATAATTTGCATGGTGCAGTAGCCGTTGTTGAAGATGGAGTGACGGCAGGGGATACCGGATCCGGAATAGAATGAGTTGATGATGCGCCGGGCTCCAGAAAGGTTAAAATATCCAGCTGAGTGATCAAAATAGAGCGAGACAAACTCATCATAGGCAGACAAAGATCATCAAAGCGTGCATGGCGCGTAATAAAAATCCTAGACGTCAAAGGATCAAGGCAGCGAAATCCCTTATGTATAGAAGAATATCCAATAAATATGCATGGTGTGCTTCGTTGAGAGAACTTGTTTGCCGCATAATCACGTAGACAAGGGTACACCCTGCAGCCGAATGGGTGAAAGAGGCCATAGTTCGGAGTGGATCCAAAGAGAACCTGAAAAGGTATGATACCGGCAAGAACAGGTGATGGCAACCTGTTGATGATATATGTAGCTGTCGAAAAAGCATCAACCCAATGAGATAAAGGTAGATGAGAGTCAAATAGAAGAGTGAGACCTGTCTCAGTAATATGACGATGTTTACGCTCTGCACGGCCATTCTGAGATGGAGTGTAAGGGCATGAGCGCAAATGAAGAATCCCTTTGGACCGAAAGAAGCCTTGCACGGCTGAGTTTGTAAATTCAGTGCCTCCATCACTTTGAAATCGCTTAATAGTTGTAGAAAATTGATTTTCCACCGACGAAGTAAATGAACGCAATTGATTGAAAAAATCTGATTTTCGGATTAATGGATAGAACCATGTAAATCGACTGTAATCATCAACAAATATCACATAATATCGAAATTCAGCAGAGGAGGTGACTGGCGCAGGCCCCCATAAATCACAATGAACAAGATCTAAAACATGTAAGGAACGCTTTTCATTTAAAGAAAAAGGTAAACGAGAACTCTTTCCAAGTTGACATGAAGAACAAATACAAGGCTTAGGTAAACAAGAAGTTACTGAAATGTGCCCTTGTTTGCATAATAGCGAAATTAAATTGAAAGAGGCATGCCCTAAATGGTTGTGCCACAACTCAAACGACGCGCGCAAGTGATTGCTTTTTAACTGAGATATGAAGGCAGGTTGAATATGATCAAGAGTGTAGAGACCTCCACTACGTCGACCTCTGGCGAGAATTTCCCAAGTGAGACAGTGCTGAACAATAAAATAATGATTAGAAAATAAGATGTCAACTGGATAATCCGAAGTTAGCTTGCTCACAGATAATAAGTTCTTGGTGAGAGACGGAACTACCAAAACATCTAATAGACGAATTGATTTTCAAACAGAAGAAGTACCAATATGAGATATGGGAAGAGATGCACCATTACCGACGACCACACTATCAGAACCTGAATAGGGCTGCGAACAATCGAGAAGACCAGAATCGGGAGTCATGTGTGCAGAGGCTCCGGTGTCCAGAAACCAGTCAGAGTTAGCCGGAGATGAGATGTTGCACCCTGTCTGAAAAGCCTCACCAATATTTGCATCATTATTGTGTGGAGGAGAAGGAGAATAACGTTCAGGACATTTATCGGCGTAGTGACCGTCTCGATGACAGATCTGGCAGTGAGGTGGACGCCGGTTAGAGGAACCGCGACCATGCCCACGTTTGTAGTTGTTACGAGAGCCACCATTGTTCGAAGAACCACGTTCGGGATTAGTCGACGAGGAGGAGTTGGATTTCTGCTGTCCATAGAAAGCAACCGAAGAAGTAGAAGAGGAATCCATGGAATCTTGAAACAAGGAGAAGTTTTCTGCCTTTGAAACAAGATCACGAAATATCGGTAAGGTGGTAAGCGCCATTTGTGCAACAGCGAATGAGGATAAGGCAGGACCCAAGCCGCGAAGGAACCAATGGGCTTTGTTGGAATCATCGACGGGGCGACCAATTGCTTCAAGTTGATCGCACAGGGATTTAAAATCACGTGCATATCCAGTGGCTGAACGAGAACCACGCTTCATGAGTTGGAGTTCATCCTTCAACCGTAGTTCCCGTGTCTTTGATTTATTACTAAAGGCTGCATCGATGGCTAACCAGACAGCCCGGGAAGTAGAACAACCAAGTACTTCCGCCATGGCTTCTTCAGAGAGGGTGGAGAGAAGAAGGCTAAGTAAACGCTGATCCTGCATGTACCAGGATGTGTATGCCGGATTTGGCTGGCCAGGGGAAGCGAGATGCGGAGAGGGCGCAGGGGAACCGTCCACAAATTTCATCTAACCCTGGCAAGTAAGAAGAGGCACCATCTGAGAACGCCATAGAAGATAATTGGAGGAGGATAACTTGATAGTTATCATGTGGATGAGAGTAGAAAGGGGAAGAGGTTTAGCGTCGGCAGCCATGAGAGGAGAGGCGACGGGTGGGCAATAAGGTTCGATGGATCGATTAGGCTGATACCATGATAGAGAATATATTATTGGCCACACAGAAATATGTTTTATTGATGAATATATATAGGTGGTACAAGAGATATGGAAAAATATAAAAGATATACAAAAACCCTAGATATATATCAAAATATATGGTTTGTTATGCATGAAAGATATATGCATATCTATTCATTATCACACCTCCTTCCCTCTAGCTCTAGCAATAATTAACATAGTAGAGTTCCGATGTAGTTGCATAAAAATACCACCCTTCCAAATGGTCTTAACTCGTTCAAAAAAAAAATAAATAAATAAAGAGTGCACCGTTGTATCCTAATGTTTCTTACAAAATTCACATATACCACTAGTAGGGATGTGGTGAATTTTCAAATTATATGCCATGGAAATAAGATCTACTTCCTTTTTTTATCTAGTCTCAAATATCTTTGTGGTAATTAGAGATGAGCATTCTTGTGTCACCAAACTAATTGAACAGACAACTCTTATAGTTAGTCAACTCTCTCTTTTTATTGGCAGATGTGGTACTTTTTCTCATAATTGTCAGTTGATCGGTAATGCATATCAATGGACTTGATCTTTGTGTTCAGCTCTTGAGCATTTCAAGTTCGCAATGAAACTCTTAAACGTATACAAGATTTACAATATAAAATTAATTCTAATTAATCAGCTCACTAATGGTTTTAGACAATAATCAAATATACATAATTCCTAACAATATTATATAAAATCTAATGAAATTTAGATTTTAATTAAAAACCAGCATTTATGCATAATTATCCGTCTAGTCTGCACACTTCCTCGGCCGCACAATCAGCCTAAGTTGATTGTCTAATCCGCTTTGGCACCAAACAGAAAAAAAAAAAAAAAAAAAAAAAAATTGTATATTACTACCGATTTGGTGTTTATCAGCTTTCTTTTAGCTAAAAAAATTGCAAGAGAAAATAGGCCAGTATATCCAACCCAACCCACATTTGGGCCTGCCGACTTTAAATCCATTATTATAAACCAAGATTTTATAGCTCCCATGTCTTATACAAAATTGAATTTAAATCCACAAATTAAAATTCAAATGTTTCTTTCATTTGTCCATTTTCGGGTGCAATGGTAAAAGTATTCTACATATAAGCAAAAGCTCATAGGTTTGAGCTTTGAATATTCACAACCTTGAAAATTTTACGTGCCTTTTTTTTTTTTGTCAACAGTAACATCCAATAATGATACATGATTGCCAAAGATTATACATGATTAAAAAAAATTCAATGAAACAAATATGTTTTGCAAAACATTTGTTTCTCAAATTTATGTAACATTTGTTTGTCATGAACTAGACCTAATTAAGCCAAGCCCACAAATATAAACTACACTACACAGGCCCCAATAGAAAGAAAGCACATGTGATTAATGGTAGAGAAAAAGAGGGAGGGACATTTAAGGAAATAAGAGAAAAATAATAGCCCAAAGAGGGAAGAGTGAAGGTACGAAAGGAGCAGAAGCGGCCACGTCGCCTTAGACAGCCAAAAAGCATTAAAACCTCGTACCCCTGCCGACAAGTACACCCTGTACACTGATTTCTTATCTACTTTTCCCCACCCCCATTTTTTTATTATTTTTTATCCCTGATTTTTTACACACAATAATATAATAATGCCAATAAATAAAAATCAAAGGCCACTTGCATTATAAAAATATTTGAGATGGGGCCATCCCAGTTGGTCTCTTGTTTAACTGTCACCACATATCATGGTCATATACTTTTGTTGCCAAGACAAAACACATCAGATACTTGCAAGATAACATTAAGTAATGGTGGCTATGCCTTTTGTTTTGAGTTAATGTCAATCTTTAAGGAATGTGCTTCTTTTATATACTCTTCCCCTTTCTTTTTCTTTTTCTTTTCTTGAGACAGATCTAATTAATATTTCTTGCCATTTTGGGCAATGATTTCATGAGATTTCAAGATTGCACCCTCCAATTTGTGTCGGATCAAAGCATACCGGCCATGATTTGGTGTTCCATTCTTTTCTAGTTTATGTGAAGCCATGGCAAAAATCATTGTTACAAAAATTCTGCTATAATAATATATCGATTCAAGATAGCTTCTATTAGACGTGTGTATAGACGGTGGTCCGTGTAGCTTGTTTACTTGAATTCACGAGGGTTCGATTCCTCTTTGTCACAGTACAATCAAAAATTTGTTATTTCGCTTGGAATGTAGTAGTTAAAACCAACATTTGAATCAAATTTAGATGTCAATCCAATGAATTCGACCAACAGAAAAAAAAAAAAAAAAAGAATGCTAAATCTGGGACTAATAAGCTTCTTCGAAAAAATAAAATTTATATAATTTTTATTTGTTATTTAATAATATTCAAAATATTAAAAAAAAAATAAATTAATCAATTGAGTACCATCTAAATTTTAGAAATTGTGGATACCTCCATATAATATTCCCATCTCGGGCAAGATTTGGATGAATAATAAAAGTAAACTCATAAACCAATGAAATTAGGTATGACGTTTCCAAATTAAACTTACTATACTAGGTAGGCATTTTTATATATCAATATCACTATGATGATACATCAATACATCTTCTCGATAATTAATCAATAATGCTCAATAGCTCATCTTGTTTTGTTTGCTACGAAAACTGCAACCAATCAAGATCCTACAAGAGATTTAAAAAAAAAATTCAGAAAAATAGAAAAAAAAAATACAAAATTCGATGTCGATATCAGAATTCATATAATTGTGTGCATAATAGAGAGGGTTGGGACCATGAAAAAGCCATTTGTTTGATGAAATCTCCACCGTCGATGAAAACAAACAAGCTGATAAAATATGTGAAGGGGCACTCCCACCTTTCGGGCGACGTTCAACCCCACGCGCCAGCTGGCGAGTGGGACTGACAATGAATCAAAGCTTTTCTGAGGGTCCAAAGTAAAAGGTAGCACTATACCTGCGAAGCGGCCGACCGTACCTTATCCGAATCTACGCTACTAGGTACACGTGACGGATCCTTATTGGAGGATGGCTGATTACCTGGATTTCATAATATAATTACTTTACATTTTAGAAAAAAACTATATTTACCTTGTGATAGTCTCATAAATCTCCCTTCTTTTTTTTAAGACTTTTTTTAATTTAATAATATATTAATTTAAACACATCTATATATTTTTAAGGAAAACTCAAATTCGATCATGGGAGTATATATACTTTCGAAACTTATGATTAATTAATATATATATATATATAATTATAACACTTTAATTACGCAATCTGAGGTTGTTGACAACTGTAATATTTTTCATTCATCTTGTGTTTGTGTTATGACGTTTTGATTAGATTTTTTTTATTCATCAAATTGAGTATTTAAAAATGAAAATGTTTCCAAATAAGAATAAAAATCTGGCTAGGAAAATGACAACATGGTTGCCCAAACTGACTAATTGACATTAAAAAAAACCCATAAATTGTTATAGGTGGTTTTCTAGAATATGAAAAGTCAAAAGAATATAACAGCATGCATTTAAGGTTTTGATATTTCTAATATAGTTAAATGAGCCTGCCAATCCTATACTTTCTTTCAGTCAAATCCCCATCTCTAATTTATATGGAGGAATTTGCTTATGAAACTTATTTTATCCACATCACAAAAATTTACTAGCAAAACTAATTATAAGATTTCATTATTGATTATACATATACGTCACAAATTTTAATATAACAATAGTGGGTTTGATAGCTTGACAAAGAATATGTGGATCGATGATGTGTATCAAATAAATGAAATATAAAGTGTTACATGAAGAAAAGAAAAAAAAATATGCGATATAAAAGCTCAAAATGTGACCAAATTAGCATTAATCATCTAAGAAATTGTGCATAAAATTGAGGGGCTAATGTGGGCACCTATTGCCTAGACGCATATTTTATATATTATAAGAGTTAGGGTTAGGAAAGTTACCCATCATATTTATAACTTATATAGGGTAGGAGTAGGACAACCCAAAAATATTAATAGTTAGGTTACTGTAATTTTAACTATATTGAGAAGAACACACATTCTTTAATAGCTAGTAGACCTAAGGCAATTACATCTCACCCCTTAAACAAAGGATTTAATCAAACTATAAATTTTACAAATAAATTAGCATTGTAACATGCACTTTATTGGTCAACACATTATACATACTTTTCTATTCATGTGAGAACTATTTGATAATGGCAAAAACTTGCGTTAGACAGGCCTAAACGGTTTAGGCGGGTTTTATCCTACCCAAATGAGTTGACTCATCCCAAATAGGGTTTATTAATCCCAATTAGGATATATTATATGTGTTTGGGCTTGGATTAATGGATAAAACCCGCCTAAATTGTTTAGGCTGCCTAACCCAAGACCTTCCCTTTGATAATTTCTAAGAAAATGGGCTACTCCTTGTCAAATGTTTGTTGCACAATTTTCTCTCCTTTAATTAGACCAATTCTTTTTCCGCAACTCATTAACAACAGGATTATCTAATGGGAATGTTTTTTACATTATTAGTAGAACAATCTCTCGTTTTCTTTTCTTGCCACTCACTAACAATATAACAATATGAGTACTCATTAACGTTATTAATTGACCCTTTAATGCGCTCAATAATGTTCCAAAAGCAAGTGAAAGGTTAAGAACTTTTGTGGAAAAGAAATACTTTTTGTAAAAACAAAGAGAGTGGTATGGTTTTTAACCGAAAAGGGAATGCAACTAAGAAAAATTTAAGGTAATGGCATGCCTTAAAGGGGAAAGTTATTAGTACAGTCAAGATTCTTGGAGTATCAAATCAATTTTATTTAAATTTGACAAATCAACTTGCATCTCCCTTCATTAAATATTCTCTTTTTGGGAGACAATGAATGATTGAATTTGGAAACATTTTTTGACGGTCCAGATTTGTTTCCCCCTCTTTTTCTTTTTTTGGTGATGCACACTGATTGGCTGTTTTTTGTTTTTTTTCACACTCACACAAACTTCCCACAATACCCTCTCTCTCTCTCTCTCTCTCTCTCTCTCTCTCTCTCTTATCTTTTAAGGTTTTCTTCTTCTGCTTCTCTTTGATTGGAGACTTGGTTCAAGTGGCCATTTTCAATGTGGGATGACAAGAATGCCCCCCTTCTTGCAAATTGACATCACCCATGATGTTTTTTTCAGAATCTTTGTGTAATCTAGTTGACCCTTCTTTATAATTATTTTAGTATTTGAGAATTGACGGCAGCTTTGTTTTTATTTTTCTTGTTTAAACTAAGATTAGTAGTGGGTGTGTTGCTTTCATATTTTAGGTGAAGATTTTGATAAAATCATACTAATATTATGGCTGGTTTATACACTTTTAGTTATGTATACACAATTGATGGCTTTAATTTTCTTTTTTGGCTAATTTATATTGTATTATGATTTTAAACAACAATCATACTAGTATTATATATAACATGTATGTGTAAGGGACAGAATAAAAAAAGCAAATTCTCAGATGAGACGGTCTCATCATTTTTATTGTGAGACGAATTTAATGAAATGATATGTTTATTTATTGCAAATGATGTCTCACCATTTTTATTGTGAAACGGATTTAATGAAATGATGTGTTTTTTTTATTGTAAATGATGTATTTATTTGTTGTAAATAATGTAAATTTTAAAAATGAAATGATGTATTTAACTTCTTAAAATGATGCATTAAGGTCAGTCTCACAATAAAAAAATATTGAGACCATCTATCAGGAGACCAACTCCTAATCAACTAAAGTGTGAGAAACAGAAATCAATCTTCGTTGATTTTGATGATTAAGGCGATTGAGATTTAATTTTCAGAACAAATATAATATTTTTGTTCAGTTAAGCACTTTGCCAGAACTAAATAATAATAAAAAAAATTGGAGTTTTTTTATAATTTATTCCGGTAATATTATTCCCTCTAAAAAATAAACATGTATGTCAACTAGATCATATTCGTTATCCTCTCGTCTTATGTTGTATTACAATTAAATAATGATTATTAAAATATAAGAATATAAAAAACTAATATCGAACCACATGATACAAAGATAAAATAATCTGATGGATTATATGTTAATCAACTGAACAAAAGTGAGAAAAATAATAAATTGTAATATGTTTTTTTCTAAATATTATATTTGTATTTGACATCATTCATGACATCTTACAATAAAAATTATGATTATCACACATATTGTTTATTATTTTATATGTGATAAGAATTATAATGGTTTAATGAATGTTAAAAATTGTCAGTCAGTTATGAAATATATAATTAACTATATAGGATCGCCTTAGAGTTAATTTTGTAAATAATTATATTTTCATTAAGTGTAATAATTTAAGCTCAATTTAGTGATGGATTCAAGATTTTTCAGTAGAGCTCCATTAGATTTTTTTATAATAAAAATAATATAAAATTAAGTAAAATTGAAAAGTATTTTTGAATTTCCTTCTCATATCCTTTTTTTTTTTCTTCTTTACAACTTCTCAGTAAGGAGGATATCCTATAAAAATGGCGAATTATCATACAAATACTAAACAAAATTCGAAAAAAAAAATTTGGGGGGGGGGGGGGTTCGGTTGTAGCCCCCTTCTCAACACTTACATCCCCTAATGGCTCAACCAACCAACAACATGACGACATGAAGAGATAAATAGAATAAGTCAAAGGAATCATCAAAGATCAGTCTCTAAGAATAGAGATTCATTAAATACTGATGAAGCATGAACCAATTCAGATTCCTCTGACTAGTAGAGCCGTATTGACACAAAAGAAGAATGTCGACATCCTGTGTCAGAAAAAGACGTAACAGGTGCAGAACATCAGGAAGAGTGCCTTGCTCTCTTTAGAAAAGAGACGCATCAGATTGGACGATGCTCAAATATCTTCAAACGATTACAATTTGAAATGCTCATACTTCGTATATATTAATACATGAAGTATTCAGAAAGAAATACATAGAAACCACAAAAGGCAATGACACTCTGCACAAGTGAAAACTCGAGCGTTTCTATCATCAAGGTTAATTCTCAACCTACCATGTGTCATCTCTTGAACACGAGACCCACAACTTCTAAGCTCGGGTTATATTATTGGTGTTCTTTCTTTCCTAGAAAGAACACAGTAGTCACTGCATATCTCCAGCAGTGATTTTTACGGGCATCTAGCCAACCAGTTTGACAATTCGAAAGAAACTATAAAGCTCTCAATTCCGGAGGAGGAGGCTGCGTGGTATGCCCACACTCCAAATCTGCGAAGCTGAAGGAACCAGAGGCCTGGACGAGTGAGCTAGTGAATTGGTAGACATTGGCATCTACTAACTAGTGATAGATCGCTAACCATTCTGTAACGGAGGCTTAGTGGATTTCCAAACCACAGTCTGAAGAGAGGACGTATGACAAGTTGTCTGAACCTCTATAAATCCTTGTTCTTTATTGATTTTTACATTTCTGCAGGAATTTTGAAACTCAACACATTCTAGTGTTGAAGTATACTCGAACTAAACTATGAAATCCACTTGTTGACAATTTGTTTTCTAAAACACAAACCGGTCAAGAACCACCAGTTTGTGAGTGCAAGTTCGAACTTAAAATGATCTGAGTCAGTTATAGATTCAGAGAAATTCCGTAAGGGGGTTGAATTTTTTTTCTTTTTATGCCTTCTCCTTAACTTCAATTATTTTATATCATTTTTTTTTCTTTTTTTTCATCATTTTTTTCTTCTTTACGAAGGAATTATCCCATAAAATATCGGATCAAAGGGAAAAATTTTCGGGCTAGCCAGTAATCTGAGTTATTCTCAACTCATTTTAGGAATTCATAAATTGAAAACATATTAAAATACTTAACAAGTTAATTACGAGATTTCTAATTAAATATATTTACTCATACCTCATAAATATTAGTTATAGTAATTAGTGCATCGATTGAATGTTAAAATCCCATACCCAATAATTTATTTTAAAAAATATATTTTTTATAGTGTGATATTTATTGCTAATAATTAAAGTTGGAACCATATTTTTAATGCAAAAATAAAATATTGAAAATCATTGGAGATAGGCATAGCCCAAGTGCGTGTATTTTTGTTAAGGGTGAAACCTAGAATGATGTGAAAAACAAATACAAAACGCGGAGCATATTACATAATATCACATTTAAAAATGTGTTATTTTAAGGATAATATCTTGCAATAAAGAATAATACGGCTTTTATATATAATGAATGATAATTTTGAAACCTATATTTTAATTACGATTTTATTCATTTTAAGGGTAATATCTTGCATTAACATTACATTGTGAAATAAATGTTTAATCTCTCTACTTACGGTAATCTATATTTTGTTGGTCCCAAAATCAAAGATGTGTTATATGCATCAGAAGTTTTAAACGGATCTTGCACTTTCTGAAAACTGACTTTCCAACTTGGTTTCCAGTTTCTGTAAAACTCAATTTGAGCTCAATAGGTTTAAGTTTCAGTTTCGGATATACACTTCAATACTTAGAAAGTATTGAAGGTTTCAAATAAGTATGTAAAGTTAAAATGCAGGAACTTAAGAAAGCAGTAAATGACACAGGATATTTTATAGTGCTTCGGAATCAAAGTCCTACATCTACTCTTCAGAAATCAATCCGGAAATTCACTAAGGATCAATTTACAAGCCTTCTCACGATCTATAGCTAGCCCGTTGGATTCGTTTGTCCTTCGGTCTGCTAGCGCACTCGCCCAGAAATTCCTTGTACCTGCTTCCTTCTTCAGCTTGACGTGATGACACACCTCGCAACCTTCAATCTGGATGGTGGATGTTTACTGTTCTTCCTAGAACTTCAGGTTGTTGGCTAAGCCCGTCGAAATTCGTTTTCCATAATAGAATACTAATTGTTGTATTTATTACTTGAAAAGTAATAAACACCAAGTAAAGTAGCTTAAGCTTGAGAGCTTTAGCCTCATGTACTTAGACATATACACGGAAAGGGTAACTTAAGTTGGAAGATTTAAGCCTCATGATAGACACAACTGAATCAAAGAGCTTTTGAGTTTTCAGTTCGACAGAGTTTCTGCTATGCTTTTTTCGAGAGTTGGAGTTTTATTTCTGTCGAGATTGACTCCTATTTATATGCATCTTTGTCGACAGTTTGAATTTTTGTCGTTGGAGATAGAAATTCATCCGTTAGAGACAAAGATTGGGTCGTCCAATCATGGCCATTCTTATGCTCTGCTCTGAGATCTGCTTTTCATTTTTGGCAGTATACTTTTCACCCGCCCTTGTTAGACTCAGTTTTAGTCCGAGGAACTCAAACTTATGTTTCCTTGTACTAAATAATGATAGATATTTTCAGTAATCTTCGAAATGACTTTAAGCTCCACTTGGATTCTTTTTGTCTCCTTAAGTTTCACGTGCTCTTTAACTTCTAAAACTTAAAACTGAAATCCCCAAATTTGAAGTTTTAAGTTTCATCTTCTCTCGTGAAAACTCAGTTTCCAGACACTGACTTTTGGACATTCTAAGTTTCAATCTCTGAAACTTAGTCTTCAGCATTTCAAGTTTCTCAGAGATTTTTCTTTAAGTTCTGAAACTTAATTCTTGTCTTCTTGAGATTTAGCTTTAATATGCTCAATCTTAATCTTCAGTTTCTAGTCTATTACAACTCAAGATTTTATCATATACAAGGATTACATGTAATGACATACTAGAAACTTAGAGGTTGAGTTTTGACACACCAAAACATCAAATAAAGGAGTAAACTAAAACTCAGTTTCTTACAATTTCCCCTTTTTGGTGTTGTCAAAACAACTTATCTAAAGTCAGGAAAAAATGACATTTGATAAACTGGGTTTACAAAAGACACTACTCAGAATACCAATCATTTAACCGACCTACTCTAGATGATCTTCCCCTTGAATTTGAGAGATATTACTCGATTAATCACAATAGAGTGAAATTAGATTGTTGATCACTGATGCACACAAAATACAATCAACCTAAGTCAACTAAACTCAAGTGCAACAAGTAATAAAATATCAATCCAGGTTCTTTCCGATTTGCCTGCTAGAATACGAGAAACTCATGTATTGTTTCATATCTAAGAATGACTAGTCGTTAAGTTGTGAACTATACTAATAATGAATAAATCCAACTATCTAACTAAGAAAGCTTTAACTAACATGCAATCTCTCAACATTTAACAATTTACTTCCTCACTCTTTAGCAATTACAATTCTCAAACACAAGAGATAAAATTCAACAATGACAAAACAGGGACATTGGTAAGATATCCACTTTGAAACAATGAAATTGATTTGAATGATGCAAACAAATATTTAATCCATTCAGAGATGATCAACCTACCCCCAAGCTTCCTATCTCCTTTAGTACCGGTAAGATAAGAGTCGATGAAATTAAACACACAAACAGTTACGTTATAGCATCTAATTCCACTCCAAATAGTCTGTAAGTTATTGACCTATAGGCAATCTCCGCACAAGGATTGGATCAAAACCTATATGCATCTACACTTCTCACAACACCTAGATCTGCGTAATGGCTGCAATTTCGGTGTCTAAAACACACATAGTTGGTTACTGCGTACACTATGTGATTTAGGAAAAAGCTCAAGTGTGTGCAATCAATTGAATGGAAGTAAACATACAATTCAAGCTCAATTAAACATTTCAAAGCTTCAATCTACCAATATCCTCAATGGTTCAGTTACACACACCTTTGATAAGGTTCAATTGAATACATAATGCAAACAATTCAATTACAAGAGTAAATCAAGGTAGAGAATTTCCCCAATTTGGTGATTTAAGACTTGATCTCTTCCTTAGCCTTCATTGATCTTCCAATCGAGTTGATTTTGCTTGAAATCCACCTTGGTTGAGGTTGTGGATGAGTGGGAACTGTAATCCTTGAAAGTAACCGCTCCAATCTATCCTAAAATATGATTCTCTCCTTTTAAATCTCGTTTTCCACCTTTTATACTCAACTTCCAGACCCCAGGATCGACCGAGCTGAAGATGAATCACCCGGGATAGCTCGAAACTGATTGAACAACACATTTTGGATCGCCGCCTAGATCTGGCTTGACCGAGATTGCCCTCTGAAATCTTGGATTGGTCGAGCTCTGCAAGATCGGCTGGGATTTGCCTCTAAAATGCCTAGCTCGGTCGATCTCTGCAGGATCGGCCGAGATTTGTCTCTGAAATCCTTCTTGCTACTCCTCTGCTCATCCCGGTCGATCTTCACACCCTTTGTAGCTTGGACCGATCAATTTCCCACCAAATCTCAGCGCAAAATGATGAATTATGCTCCAAACTTAACCTACACACTCCAAATCATACAAAACACAAAAACACAACAAAAACAACACAAAAACATATGATATGGGAGTAAAATGAACACAAACATGCATGCACAAACATCGAAATATCGATCATTTTACGCACATATCATAATCCCCCAAACTTGAACTTTTGATTGTCCTCAATCAAAACAAAGTAAAGCAATCAATCTACCTTGTGCAATACCTCATAGTTCATCTTATTCGTCTTAGCATGCCCTAGTCAAACGAGATTTTCACCTAACTTTGTAACATGGTTAATGCTAAAGATACAAACCACTCAACAAAATTGGATATAGCAATGAAATACACTCCCTCACGTGTATGGGGATAATTCACTCAAGCACGAGTTTTCAAGCTCGATTTCCAATGGCTTGCATCCATTCTCACCACTATACTACAATGAGCTAGCTCCTAGAATCAAGAAGGTCTTTGTTTTGGTTATAATGTGGTTAACTAAGGGGAAAGAGGCTTTAGGCCATAGTAGTTAAACTCCTCAATTTCCAAAGAACCCCCCACTACAAAAAAAATTGCGAATTTGCGACCGATTTGCGACCAAAAAAAAAGGGTCGCGATTTTGCGACCGACTAACAACGGAATTACGACCGAATAGAAATTTTAAATTTTGCGACGGAATTGCGACCGGATATTCGGTCGCAGATTTTTTGCGACCGATTTGCGACCGATTTTTCCGTTGCTAAATTTTTCGGTCGCAAAATTCCTTTTTTTTAAAATATGTATATTTTTTAGTACGTATAAAGAATGGGATTATTGTTTGGTTCAGTGGTAACGCGCGCGGCACGCGTGCGGGAGGTGCCGAGTTCGAACCCTCTTGGACGCAAGCCACCAAGATTTGATGGTTGGACCGGCCGGTTCAAAAAAAATTTTAAATTTTTTTTTGAAGGAAATTTATTTGCGACCGAAATTTCGGTCGCAAAAATTTGCGACGAATTCAATTTTCGGTCGCAATTTTTTTTGCGACCAAGGTTTTTGCGACGGACGAAATCGGTCGCAAATCGGTCGCAAAACAGCAGTTTGCAACCGATTTGCAACCGATTTTTTGGTCGCAAAAATGCGAATTTCTGGTAGTGCCCCAACCATCGATTTCAAACCACTAATCCCGAGGCTCATTCTTTCTTTCTCATTTTTCCTTTTTTCTTTTCCCTTTCTCTTCTTTTTTTCTTCTTTTTCATTCTCACATAACCACTCAAGTTTTTTGTAGGTGCTCATTTTTATGACTTTGCACCTTTTCCTCTTTCCATTTCCAACTCTCACTTATTTCAATCTAGCCTCAATTCATTGGGATTCAATCAACAACCATAATACAATTCCCGACCCACTCTCACAACACCGAATTCACCCTCAAACTCTCATCCCCCATACTTTGTCCTAATCATATCAAATAATATTCGCCAATAAAGCTCAATCATGGGGAACAAAGGTAAGAAAGGTAGATAATGATCAATTAACATCACCTTATACTCCCGATGTGCAAGGTAGATCTAGGAATCGATGGCCTAATATCATTTTCTAGTTACATGCTCATGCTAAATAGATCCAGAACAAATGCAAGTTCTTGATTTCTCACTTTCAAACTCGCCTCTCACAACCTGAAAATATGACAATATCAAGGCTCAATTCTCAAGGTTTTTCGTTAAGTCTAAAACATTAACCACACACAAAACTCGGCAATTCAAAAGCTTAACCTAGGCATGCTTCGACATCAAAGATTCTGCCCTATCATTGGTTAAGGTAAACTTCAAACTCCACTAGTAAATCATGATTAAATCTCAAGTCTTGTTTGGGTTCATCACACACACACAATCACACAATCACACAACCTAAAACAATCAACTAACATGCAAACAAATCTAAATGGCAAGGAGAACGATAGAATGCGTTACCCATCGGTATCCATGATCGAACCACTCCTCCCATTGCCTTATGTACCTACTCAACATCAACACAAACACCACCAATTATTTTTTAGCATAATTCATTTCTATTAAAAGTTCATATCCACAAACACAAAATCTCACTTCAAAACACTTCCACAAACTAACTCATCCAAATCATCTTTCCACCAATCATTCCATCGTCCAAAATCTATACAAATCAAACATTTTTCCACTAGCACCACCAAACATTCCACCATATATCCTCAGTATTCATCAAAACCAAAATATATGAAGAATAAACTCAAGCAAACATCCATTCATCAACAAGATAAAACCATGAAAACATTCATCCATATCATGAAAAGAACATAATCCAAATCCAAATCCAAATCTAACATCCAAAGCCAAGGTAAAGGATTAATATTAGTACAACCCAATCGAACCAAATACATCAACTAAACTAAATGCAATATAAAGATAGGAGAGAGGGAGAAGAATAAACCAAAGCACCGGCTACCGGCACATCCCCCCAAACTTAGTCAAGTGAGACTAAGTTTGTAAAAAGGTGGACGGTGCTCGGCACCTCTCTCTATCCTGCGAAACACAAACAAACAACCACCATGAACACAAGAAATACAAACATATTACAAAAGAAAGAAAATCTACCAATAAAATTAAGGATGGGTTGCCTCCCAACAAGCGCTTCTTTAAAGTCAATAGCTTGACTTCTTACCTCATTATTTCAATGTAACATTTAACACCGTACTAGGCCCAATATCAAAATAGTATCTCTTAACCCGATGGCCATTAACCTTAAAACAAAGACCATTATCCCCCAATAATTCCAAAGTGCTATTATAAAAAACTTGTCTTACCTTAAACTGTCCGGACCACCTTGATCTAAACTTTCCGGGCATCAACTTTAGTCGTGAATTAAAAATAAGCACCAAATCATCCGGAACAAAAACCTTACCTCGAATGTGCAAATCATGGAATTTCTTAGCACGTTCCTTATAAATTCTTGAATTCTCACAAGCCTCATTCCGGAATTCCTCCATTTCATTCAAATGCATAACCCTATCACCTTGAGCCTTTTTCCAATCCACATTGACCATTTTGAGTGCCCAATAAGCCTTGTGCTCAAGTTCCACCGGCAAATGACATGCATTACCAAACACTAATTGATACGGGGACATACCAATTGAAGTTTTGAAAGTCGTCCTATATGCCCACAAAGCATCATCCAACCTTGAAGACCAATCCTTTTGTGTTACCACCGTCTTTTCTAAAATTGCTTTAATCTCTCTATTGGCAAGCTTCGTTTGTCCATTTGCTTGCGGATGGTAAGCGGTGATAATTCAATGCTTTATTCCATACCGGGCTAACAATTTTTCCAACATCTTGTTACAAAAATGGCTCTTCCATCACTTACCAAGGCCCGAGGGATCCCGAACCTTGTCACAATACCTTGCAAAAACTTCAAAACAACTGTAGCATCATTAGTAACGGTAGGAAAAGCTTCCACCCAACGGGACTCATAGTCAACGACAAGTAAGATATAATTTTACCCAAAAGATGAGGGAAAAATTCCCATAAAATCGATGCCCCACACATCGAATAGATCTACCTCAATGAACATTTTAGATGGCATCTCATCTCTACGAGTTATAGACCCCGTCTTTTGACACCTATCACATGCTTTTACAAAATTCATGCAATCTCAATAAATAGAAGGCCAATAAGATCCACAAGAAAGTACTTTCAATGTCGTACGGTTAGCGGCAAAATGTCCCCCACTTACCGATACATGACATTCCTCAAGTATCCTTTGCCATTCCCTTGATGAACACACACTACAAAAAAAATGGTCTATAATGGCGACAAAAATTATCACTATAAATATGAATTTTGTCATTGTAGCATCTTAGTGACAATATTGTGTGTCGTCGCTATGTCGTGGCAACTGAATAGTGGCTAAAGGGTTTAGCGACGAACTACACTAGTCGTCACTATTGCTCTATTTTATTGTGACTCCAATTTTCATCACTAATTGACTATTAATTAGTTACAAACTTTAATCGTCACTAAAATGTCATGATATAGCCGCACATATGTGTTGTCACTAAATAAACATGTTTTAGCTACTATAATAATTATCACTAAAACTTTATAATATAGTAGCATAATTTGTCGTCACTAAAATATCATTATATAGTTACAAATAAGTGTTGTCACTAAATAAACACCTTTTAGCCACAACACTAATTATCACAAAAACTTCGAATTTAGTAGCAAAAATTGTCGTCACTAAAATACCTAGCCATAATTGACCAGATCATCTGAACCCACCTACATCGTACCTAACCATCGGTCGAGCCACCACTGAGCCGCAATGCCTTGAACCGCACCCAACCGTTGCATCGCACCTAACCCGCCAACATCGTGCCACAGCTAACCAACCGCACCACACCCAACCATTGAACCGCATCTAGCCTACCACTACCGAGCCACGACCAACCATTGACTGAATCCACCGGCATCGTGCCGCACCACGAGCAATTAGAACCACCGAGCCATCATCGCACCGCACCACACCTATGAATAATCAGGTGCCCTGCACATAGTCATATAAAAAATTAATATTTAATGCTTCCAACAGGATTCGAACCTTTTACCTCTTAATTTAATCCTTTATATCTATCCACTACACCAAGTGATTAATTATTAATATTTTGGATAGTTAATATATGTAAGGTAATAGTGTCTATCTATCTAAACTTAATAAATTTATGGAATCTATTTCTTTTTATAATTTTAAATCTTGACAAACTTATAAATTAAAAAATTACTACCACATCAGCGAATTCTAAAAATAAAAGTAAAATGTAAATATTGATAAAATGAAATTTTATACAATTTTATATTAAAAAACTACTACACAATATTCACTTTTACTTCATTATTTAGAATTTGTCGAAGTGATAGTAGTTTTTTTAATTTATAAGATTACTAATAATTAAATTTGAATAAAAAATAAGTTTTAATAAAAAAACTTATAACGTAAGATTTTAGTTTATATTAAATATAGATTTTTCATAATTATGTAATTAAAATTATAATTTAACTAAACAATTTAAATTTACGTAATATTTTATATTTTGAATAAATAATTAACTTATTAAAAATTCAATAATCTTAATTAATTGTGTGTTTTTATTTAAATACATGATTAAAGTTTTAATTCAATCTGAATTTTAGCTTAATTACACATTTTGAATGTTATCACCTTTAAATAGAATAATTTTTAATATAGTAACATAATCTTTAATCATATTTTAAATGTTTTTAAATGTAATTTTTTATTAATATTTATTACTTATATACAAATATTTATATAATTTAATTACTTAAATATATAAAGTCAATATTCAATTATTATTTAATTGCCACATCAAGAATTTTGTTTAATATGGGTAAATATCATAATAGTCTTAACAAAAAATATAATAAAATCTTAACAGTGTTAAGTTGGTGGGGATCAAATTACTTAATAAAACATAATGTAGGATATAATTTCATATATGTGGAAGAATATAATAGAATTTCATAAAATTTAAAAGTTTTAGATAATACGTAACCAAAAGCAAATTAATGGCTTATAAAAATTATTACTAATGAACTAGTGGAGTTTATTAAATTTTAAAATTTTATTAAAATATAATAAAAAATATTATTATTGTCAAATTCAGTTATAATATATTAAATTATCACTATTTATAATTTATTGTGATAAATTTGGTTACCGTCACTATAAATTGGTTTAGCATCAAAATAAATTATTGTCACTGACTTTAGTGACGGTAAATACTAACAACATATGAAATTGTCACAAATTGAAAAATATTGTGATGAAAAAATTAATTGTAGCTAAAATAGTATTTTTAGTTACAAAAAATTTATTGTCACTAATATTAGTGACAATAAATATTGACAACTTATGATATTGTCACAAATCATATTTTTTGTGACAAGAAAATTTATTGTTGCAGTAGATATATATTTAGTAACAAAAATATTATTGTCACTAACTTTAGTGACAATAAATATTCGCAACTAATAAAATTGTCACAACTTATATTTGTTGTGACAAAAGAATTTATTGTTGCTATAAATATATGTTTAGTTACAAAAATATTATTGCCACTAGCTTTAGTGACAATAAATATCCGCAACTAATTAAATTGTCACAAATTGCATTTTTTGTGACAAAATATATAATTGTTACTAAAAATGTGTTTTTAGCCACAAAAATTTAAATGTCACTGACATTATTGTCACTACACGTAGTTTTTTTTGTAGTGACACCTCCGGATGATTCCATCTGCACAACGACGAAACAAGTATGGCTCCTCCCAATAATAAAACCTTACCTCCTTTAGGAGTTTCTTCCTTTGGTGGGGTTTTAAATCGGGAGGCAATACTCCGGCTACAAGAAAATTAGAATAATCAGCAAACGTGATAAACATAAGATGCTCATCCGGGAATTGCTCATTAATACATCCCACTTTAATCACCTACAACCGGCTCTTCTAGCCTAGATAAATGACGGTTATAACATTCTCACAACCCTTCTTATCTCTAATCTCCATGTCAAACTCTTGCAACAACAAAATCCAATGAATAAGCTTAGGTTTTGCATCGAGTTTCTTGAACAAATACCGGATTGCGGCATGGTCCGTATACACTATTGACCTAGCTCCTACAAGGTAAGCACGGAACTTGTCATAACCATAAACCATAGCCAAAAACTCTTTCTCGGTCACTGTATAATTGCATTGGGTTGGGTTTAAAGTTTTGCTAGCATATGCGATCACTCTAAACACTTTCTCACGAACTTGCCCCAATGTTACCCCTACTTCCACGTCACTGGCATCACACATCAACACAAATTCCTCATCCCAATTTGGTGTAATAAGTATAGGAGCATAAATGAGAGCACTCTTCAAAGCCTCAAAAGCATACACACAAAATTCACCAAATACAAATGGAGTGTCCTTTTCAAGTAAACAACATAGAGGCTTAGTCATCTTTGAGAAATTTTGGATAAACCTTCTATAAAACCCGGCATGTCCAAGAAAACATCTAACACCCTTCACCGACCGAGGTATAAGCAATTGTTCTATAGTAACTATCTTGGCCTTATCCACTCATAATCCTTTACTAGAAATCTTATGTCCTAACACAACACCTTCACACACCATGAAATGACATTTTTCCCAATTAAGTACAAGATTAGTTTCTTCACATCGAGTAAGGACAACTTCAAAATTTTTTAAGCACACATCAAAAGAAGTTCCAAAAATCGAAAAGTCATCCATAAATACCTCCATGATCTCCTCAATTAAGCCACGAAATAAGGAAAACTAGGTATTCTATCCCAAAAGATTTTCATTAGGTAATTATATCCTATATTTTGATTTTTTCCCTAAATTCTATCCTAAAAAATTTCCATCAGGTAATTCTATCCTCTATTTTAATTTTTTCCCCGAATTTTATCCCAATAAATTTTTATCCGGTAATTCTATCCGTAAATTTTATCTCGAATAGTTAACGAGATTCAAAAATTGTTGACTCGATCGTTTTATTTCATTTGATTGTCGACGTGTCATCCACATATATATTTATTTATATATTTTAGATTTTTTTAATTTTTGAAAACTCAATGTGGTTGTCGACGTTATTTATTTTATATTATCTACGTGCAATATTTTAAATGAAAAAATTTTAAAAAATGAATAAAGTTTTAATTTATTTATTTTAAATTTTCCAATTAAAATATTGTACATAGATAAAATAAAGTAAATAATGTCGACAACCACATTGGATTTTCAAAAATTGAAAAAATCTAAAATATATAAATAAATATCTATGTGGATGACACGTCGACAATCAAATGAAAGAAAACAATTGAATCAACAATATTTGAACTTCATTAACTATTCGAGATAAAATTAACTGATAGAATAAAAATATATAATAAAATTAATGAATAAAAATTTATTGCGATAGAATTACGGGATAAAAATTTATTGGGATAAAATTCAGGGAAAGAATTAAAATATAGGATATAATTACCTGATGGAAATTTCTTGGGTTAGAATTCCGAGAAAGAAGAAACTTTGGGATATAATACCCAATTTTCCCCCATGAAATATTGCCATCATGCATCTCTGAAAAGTTGTCGGTGTGTTGCACAACCCGAACGACATCCTTCAGTATGCAAAAATCCCATAAGGGCATGTAAATGCAGTTTTGTGTTAATCTTCTGGTGCCACCATGATTTGGTTGTATCCCGAGTAACCATCCAAGAAACAATAATGCGAGTGCCCTGGAAGACGATCAAGCATTTGGTCAATAAATGGTAAAGGAAAATGATCTTTCCTAGTGGCTAAATTTAAAGTTCGATAGTCAATACAAAACTGCCACCCTTTAGTCGGCCGCTCTATCACTTTTTCACCATTCTCCTTCACCACCTTCTCAAAACCTCCTTTTTTGGGCACCATATGCGTAGGACTAACCCACTCACTATCGCTCGGTGCATAGATGATGTTACTATCCAACAATTTTAATACCTCCTTCTTCACAACCTCCTGCATCATAGGATTCAATAGCTGTTGAGGTTGTCTTTTAGGCTTGCAATTCTCCTCAAGAAGGATCTTATGCATGCAAATGGCCGGACTTATTCCTTTAATATCATAAATTTGCCATCCAATTGCCAACCTATGCATTCTCAAAACACGAACCAACTTCTCCAATTCGCATTCCAAAAGCCCAGTAGAAATAATTACCGAAAAAGTCTCATTTTCCCCCAGAAATGCATATTTGAGATGATCCGGTAATTTCTTCAACCAACCTCCGGTGCCTCATTCTTCATCTTAGCTTTCTTTTGCTTTGCTTCATATTCCTCCTCTTTAGTTCTCAACTCTAAGAAATTAATTTCCCTACTTGTGGACTCAATAGGGAAATTATCTAAAGCTCTAACACACTCCATAAGTTCCTCCCGTGTTTCTTCATCATTTCCTTGTACATTCTCCAAAGAATAAGAATGTTGTAAGACCTCCTCCAAAGGTTATCCTCCTTTTTCTTGTTCAAAATCCGGTAATTGCACAACTTTTACCATGTTACAACTCTCCTCGTTCTCATACCCCGTGCTCCTTTTCACGGCTTCCGGAAATGAAAAAGTAATCTTTTGACCATCGAATTGAAAGGTTAACTCACCATTCTTCATGTCAAATAATGCCCCTCTGGTAGACAAAAATGGTCTTCCCAAGATTAAAGGAACATCTCCATCATCCTTCATATCAAGCAATACGAAGTCTGCCGGAAAAATAAAATCACGCACCTTAACTAAGACATCTTCCACGATTCATTTGGGGTACGACAATGACCGACCCGCCATTTGGAGTGTCATAGTAGTTGGCTTGATCTCCCCGATCTCCAGCTTCCTAAATAGGGACAACGACATCAAATTAATACTAGCTCCCGAATCACACAAAGCTCATGTCACCTCAAATCCACCGATAATACAAGATATCGTTTAAATCCCCGGATCTTGTCTCTTAAAAGGCATCTTTCGTTGGATCACGATGCTACACTCTTCAAACAAGTTCAATGTTTCATATTCTCCAATGCCGTATTTACTCTTTTGAGTAAACATTTCCTTCAACATTTTCATGTACCCCGATATCTCTTGAAGAACCTCCAATAATAGGAGGTTAATTTGGATCTTACTCATATGCTCAAGAAATCGAGCAAGCTTCTTGTTCTTTCTACTTTTCTCAAACCATTGAGGGTATGTCATAGGAGGTAGAGTCGTAGAGTCCGAAATCTTTTCTTCCACAACTTCCTTTGCTTTTTCGTCATTTGACACAAACTCTTTTTCCTCCTTAAACGTCACCATCTTTTTAGTTCCCTCTACTACTTTCTCTTTCTCCCCTTCTTGAACATTCTTCTCCGGCCCTTCGTAAGAATATCCACTCCGAGTTGTAATTGCTCCACATGCCCCTTCCAAAGTACATATTTCCTCCTTCTCACTCAATTATTGTGCAATAGTAGAGATTTGAGTCTTAATCTCTTCCAACATTCCTTCATACTTTTCACATTTCCGTTCAATGTCCTCTTTCCTTTCTTTTGTCCTTCCTACTTCCTCCAAACAAGGATAATGTTGTTTATCCCATATAGATTTTGTAATTGAGGGCACCCCTTGTCGCGACTCATATAGATATTCTCCTCTATTTAGCTCATAAACACTCCTTTGTCGATTTTCACAATCATGACTCGTAATGTACACTTCTTCTCCATACTCAACCATCTTCCTCACATTATTCCAAGTTAACCTTTCCATCTTCTCTTGGATTGCTGCCATTTTAATTCTTTGATCTCACCCTTTTCTCTTACCATTTTCACCCCCTTAAGTTCCATTTTCTCCCGAGGCCATTGACAACTATTATTAGCGATCCTCTCAATCATCCTCCATGCTTCATCTTCTTCAAGGTCAAGGAACACTCCTCCTGATGATGCATCCATTAAAATCTTAGTCTCATAGTTGAGACCCCCGTAGAATTGACATATTTGTTGGCTACGAGATATTCCATGCCTCGGACATCGTCGGAGAAAATCTCTAAAGTCGTCCCATGCCTCATATAGCGGTTCATCATACCGCTATCCAAAGGATGTAATGTTGGCTCTTCTTTTCAAAGTTAGGCTGGGAGGAAAGAACTTGAACAAAAACTTCTCTCGAAGTTCTTCCCATGAGGCCATATTGGACTTGTCAATGGCCTCGAACCAATGCCTCGCACCATCTCTAAAAAAGAATGAAAATAATCGCAGGCGAATGTGATCTTGAGGCACTTGGTTAATCTTGATCGCGTTCGTTATCTCAAGGAACCTAGAAATGTGAGCATTCGGATCCTCGGTCGCATGGCCACCAAATTAGTTGTTTTGAATCATTTGGACAAGTTGAGTTTTAATATCGAATTGAGTTGCGTTCACTCCCAATCGGAAACCTCCGGTAGCTTGCTCTCCTTGAGGCCTAAAGAGATTTTGAAGTGGCCTTCTCGGTTCATTCTGTTCATTAATCAATGCTCTCATCATTTCCAATTGCCTCTCAAGTTCGTCTATCCTCCCCATATCTTCATTCTGGTTCTCCATTTCGAACTCAATCTCAACTCCTTCTAACCTTTGTTGGAATTTCTGCTCCTCAAGCAACCAAGCTTTGGATCTTGTTAACATGCAACACCTACAAAATCCAAAGACTCCAATCAACAACAAACAAATTTCAAACAAGCAATTAAATAAACAGTTAGACTACGAACAATACACTTTATCAAATATCTAGCAACCCACTCAATGAAGATCCCCGGCAACGGCGCCATAAACTTGATGCACACAAAATTCAATCAACCTAAGTCAACTAAACTCAAATGCAAGCAAGTAATAAAATATCAATCCAGGTTCTTCCCAATTCGCCTGCTAGAATACAAGAAACTCATATTTTGTTTCATATCTAAGAATGACTAGTCGTTGAGTTGTAAACTATACTAATAATGAATAAATACAACTATCTAACTAAGCAAGCCTTAACTAAAATGCAATCTCTCAGCATTCATCAATGTACTTCCACACTCTTTAGCAATTACAATTCTCAAACACAAGAGATAAAATTCAACAATGACAAAATAAGGACATTGGTAAGATATCCACCTTGAAACCATGAAATTGATTTGAAAGATGAAAACTAATAATTAATCCATTCAAAGATGATCAACCTACCTCAAAACTTCCTATCTCCCTTAGTACCGACAAGATAAGAGTAGATGAAATTAAACACACAAACAGTTACATTATAGCATCTAATTCCACTCCAAATAGTCCGTAAGTTATCGACCTATAGGCAATCTCCGCACAGGGATTGGATCAAAACCTATATGCATTTACACTTCTCACAACACCTAGATTTGCGTAATGACTGCAATCTCGGTGTCTAAAACACACATAGTTGGTTACTACCTACACTATGTGATTTAGGAAAAAGCTCAAGTGTGTGCAATTAATTAAATGGAAGTAAACATACAATTCAAGCTCAATTAAACATTTCAAAGCTTCAATCTACCAATATCCTCAATGGTTTAGTTACACATACCTTTGATAAGGTTCAATTGAATACAAAATGTAAACAATTCCATTACAAAAGTAAATCAAGGTAGAGAATTTCCCCAATTGGGTAATTTAAGACTCGGTCTCTTCCTTAGCCTTCATTGATCTTCCAATCGAGTTGATTTGGTTTGAAATCCACCTTGGTTGAGGTTGTGGATGAGTGAGAAGTGTAATCCTTGAAAGTAACCGCTCCAATCTATCCTAAATCTGATTATCTCCTTTTAAATCTTGTTTTTCCACCTTTTATACTCAACTTCCTGACCCCATGATCGACCGTGCTGAAGATGGATTGCCTAGGATAGCTCGAAACTAGAAAAATTGTCGAATAGCACGTTCCGGATTGCCTAGTCTTGATCTAGCTCGACCGATATTGCCTTTTGAAATGCTGGATCGGTCGAGCTCTGCAGGATCGGTCGGGATTTGCCTCTGAAATGCTGGATTGGTCGAGCTCTGCAGGATCAGTCGGGATTTGCCTCTGAAATGCCCAGATCGGTCAATCTCTGCAGGATCGGCCGAGATTTGTCTCTGAAATCCTTCCTGCTATTCCTCTGCTCATCCCGGTCGATCTTCACACCTTTTGTAGCTTGGACCGGTCGATTTTCCACCTAATCTCTGCCCAAAATGATGAATTATGCTCCAAACTTAACCTACACACTCCAAATCATACAAAACACGAAAACACAACGAAAACAACACAAAAACATATGATATGGGAGTAAAATGAACACAAACATGCATGCACAAACATCAAAATATTGGTCATTTTAAGCACATATTAATCACACTGGAATATGTGAATTCAACCACGTTAAAAAAATAAAAGCATAAGGTGTGAGAGAGAGGCAATGAGAGTTTGTCTGCGATCCAGTTTTCAGATTTTCATTGATTTGAGAGATTAAAAGTACATTCAAAAATTGAAAAACTGAGAGAATGTAAAAGATAAAAAACTTTAAACTACAGACTTACGGAGGAGTTTGCTTTGATGAAGATGGCTTGGGATCAACAAGTGTTACAGCCAACTCCATTAATGCTTTGAAGTGAGCTTCTTCTCTTCTCAGCCTCTCGGCCTCCTCTTCCTCCCTTCTCTTTTTCTCCTCTTCCTTATTTTTCCTCTCATCCTTCTCCTTTTTTTTCTCCTCTTCCCCCTTTTGACAACATCAAAAAATGTAGAGACAATTTGCTTGATCGAGGAGACGGTCGCAGCTGTTTCAACATCCTTTCTTTCTTTTTCCTCCAGCCTAGCCTTGACCTCCTGAGTCTATGCCCTTAAACATCGACTTCAGTTTGGACAAAATATTTGACCTCATCAATAAGTGAAGATTGAAATGGAACGCTTGAGGTAGCTTGACTTGAATCTTCAGTTCATTGGATCAGAGGAAGTTCAGTAGATATGATTATCGGGGCCAAAGGTACCATTCCACAGGTCACCCTTCTCTCTTCTTCTTCTCTATCCCACCTCTCTTCGTCCTCCTTTCTCTTCCTCTCAAGTTCAGCCACATGGAGTTTGATCTTACTCCTGATTTTCTTGGCTCTTATAAGATTGACAGTTCTAGCAAGATGTTGAAATCCAAGGCCAATAATCTGGTGGATCATTTCAGCTCCCTCTCTGCAGTATTTTGTATGGTCAGTTCAAGAGAGAGCGAGATAGTCTGCTCTAATTCTTCCTTTTTGGGCTCTGCCTCAGTGAGTTCGAGTTTAGCCCTTTCAATCTTAGTTTCCAGACTCCTGTGCTACTTAGAAAGCTTCCTCACCTTCTCTAGCTTGCCAGCAATGATATTATGATAATCTCTGGGAGCTGGAACTGGAATGATATCAGTTTCTGTTTGGGGGGGGGGGGAACTGAGAGACTGGAGTTGCAGAAATTGGAGTTTTTTCTTCATATGAAAAATCAGCAGGAGGTAGATGATGAATATTCTCTGAAGAGAGAGTTTTCAATTTATACACTTTGATGGTTAGTAACGTCTACCTCGTCTCCTCCTTTGTCATTTGCCTCGTCCCAATCTGGCCACTCCATTCCTTGGCCTTGACCTCCTCAGACCTCAAGAAGATGAGCCCGAGCCTGGCTTGCATGATGGGCACCAATTTTCCAGTCTTTCAACAGTGTTTTCAGGATGAGGTAGCCCACTGAGAGGGATTCTATACGCATCGAACTGACTCATCTTGGAGATCATATTTTTATCCCTTGGATCCCACGGATTGTATCTCCACACCCCATGTCTATCTTTTGAGAAATAAAACTTATCATGGATATTGAGATCATTCAAGACCATCTCTGTATTAGAAGATGTTAGAGAATCATCAAAATATATCTCAGTTTCAATGTTACGTCCCTTACCACCTTTCTTAGATTGAGTTTTGCCTCCTTTTTCAGTTTTAGTTTTTGAGCTTGAGGAGGCAAACTCGGTTTCAACTTGAGGATGTGAGGAGGCTTCCCCTTGCGCAGCACCTCCTGCGTGAGAGCTCAATTCCACCAGTTGTACCGGGGTGGTCGCCCGCTTATATGGAGCCTCTTTTGGTGCTTTCTCCTGCTCTTCCAGAACGCACTCAAGATTTCCTTGGCCAATACAACAGCTTCCCTCGCCAGTTGTTCTGGGTCTGTCGCCCCTGTTTTAGTTTGAGCAAGCTCAGGATCCACAAATATCTCCATAGTTTTTTTCTTTTTGTGCACCCTGATCAAGGCCATGTGCTTCTCTGTAAAGCTGAGCAAATGCACCTTCAGAAACTGATTCGAACAAAGGAGAGATATCAGACTCCTCAAGATGGTAGCCACTAGCTCTTTGAATTCCAGCTTCTTGCAGGCAGTCAACATTGAGAGATCAAAGTCATCATCTTTGCGCTTCTTCTTCTTTTCCACCAATTTCCTTTTCCCTTTTTTAGCAATCTTGGCTTTCTCAGCCTCATCTTCATCTCTCATTCTCTACTCTTCTTCAATTCGAGCTTTCTTGTTGCCCTCTCTACAGCTATTCTCTCCCCTACCCTCAAATCCTTCCTTTTCGGCCTAGTGGGGGTGGATTGAGACTTCTTCACAACAACACATATGGCATCATCTTCGAACCACCCCTTTGGTGAGCTCGACCTTTTCTCAGTTTCATACTTCTTCCGTAGCCTCCGATGTGGTATGCTTGTAACATCCCCAAGGTTGGTCAGAGTTGGAAGGTCATCTATCGCTTGCTGGAAACTGTCTTCCCTCTCCATCTTAGTTTCCTCCTCCTCATCATCGAAACTACTAACCTCCTTCATGTCGTGATTGGGTGGAATAAAATTAGTATGTACTAGTGTTTCTCCATCATCCACCACCTGCACCACCTTCTCAATAAGATAACTAACTTTCAGACCAAAACCTACACTCGTGGCACAAGTGCCTTTGTACGGAATAGTGTTCTTCCTCTAGACATTATCCAACAGTATCTTAAAACAAACTCAGCCTAGTTTCCCTGTACCTCATCATCAAGGGCCATCAGAACTGAGTAATTTTTCTTGCTCAGTTCTGAATGAGAGTCCACTTCACACTGCAACACCCAGATTGCAATGTTGCCCAAAAACTTGTAGAAGTTATCAAGTTCAGAGGTCTTGTGATTCACCTTCCAACCAGTTTGGATCGCCTTCTTCTTCACTTTGCTCAATGGGCTTCCATATGTTTCCTGGCTTGTTTGGCTCCTCCTCCTTGAAGTTAAGTGTGTATTTGAACACCGTTGTTTCGAAAGATATAAAATTTGGCTCAGCAATTTAGGGTTGGCCCTGATTGTCAAACCAGCCACATAGGTGTTAAACGACCTTTTTTGGATGCCACCACGACATTGACATAGAATTTTGCCACCAAATATGGATTAAATCTCTTCGGAGAGGAAATAAGAAAGTAAATCAACTCTTCACTCCTCAATTTCTATCCTAGACGAGGATCTGGACATACGCTCACGGCTTCATCCAAATATAGGATTTTCTCCTTGTGGACTTGTGCAACACTCTTCTGATTGGGAGTCAGCTTCCCCGGATAATCCTTGGAGAGTTTCAGGAGTTCGCCATAGGGAATGAAATGATCAACAAATGTAGATTCTTTTCGGTTGGATGTGGATGTAGCTTGCTCTGGGTTTTGGGTTGTGGTCCTTCTCGGCACAGTGAATGCTAATGATTGGAAGTTATTGAGGGAATGATGCTCGGTTTCCTTGAAACCCTTATCGTATTTATATATTTCAAAACCCAGTATGAACGGTTGAGATTGAGTTAACAGGATTTGATCAACGAATGAGAGTAAACGTCGGTTGGATTGGTCTAACTTGATCTGATGTGGGGGAGAGGGGCTTTACACGTGGCACTCCAGGATTGAGTCGCGTCTGCTCCGTATTAAATGCGACGTGTCCGATAAGTCAGGGTCTCAAATTTAATCCTCCTGCCTCTCGTACTGAAAATTGAAAACTGAGTTGCATTTCAGTTCCAATTCCTAAACTGAGAGCTTAGACTCAGTTTAAGTCTGCAACCTTTCTTATAGGAAATTAAAAACCCAAAAACCAAAACTTAGTTTTCAAAGTCAGTTTTTTCAGTTTCTCCGTCAATACCACTTATACCAAAAAATGGTTAAGTATAGAATCATGAAACTGAAAATTGAGATAATGGAAAAAACTAAAAACTAAGAATTGGAACTCAACTTTAATCCGCTTCCAATTCTCTTCAAATTAGATTTCACCGATCTTGAGATAGTTTTAAATTCAAGAAATTCATTAGGCTAGAAACTGAGAGTTGAGACTCAATTTCAATATAAATCTTCTCCACTTCACTTGTGATTAGATTAAGAAATCTAAATGCTGAAAACTAAGAGCTGGGACTCCATTTTAATACACTACTACTCCTTTTCGATTGAGATTTCAACAAACTCAAGTAGACCAAGCTTGATGCATAGCTTCTTGAATCGAGTTTCTGGAAGTGATTTGGTGAAGATATCAGCCAACTGATCTTCAGATCTAATGTACTTCACCGAAATATCCTTTTTCTCCACATGATCTCTAATGAAATGATGTCGGATATTGATATGCTTCGTCCTTGAGCGATGAACTGGATTCTTGGTGATACACATAGCACTGCTATTGTCACAATAAATTGGAACACATCCAGTTTCAAATTCATAATCCAGAAGTTGCTGCTTAATCCAAAAAACTTGAGCACAACAACTAGCAGCAACTACATATTCGACTTCAGTTGTTGATGTAGCTACGGAATGCTACTTCTTGCTAAACCAACTATTCAAAAATTTTTGGCCTAGGAACTGACAAGTTCCCCTTGTGGTCTTTCGATCAATTCTGCAACCTCCAAAATTTGAATCCGAGTAAGCATTGAGAGTTGGTTCGTCAGTTTTAGGGTACAAACACCTACGACATAGAAGATATTTAGCCTACTTGCGGTCAGAAATGCACACATCTTCTTTGAGCTTCCCATTCAAAAACACACTCTTCACATCCATCAGAAAAACTGTGAAGTTGTAATGTGCGGCTAAGCTAAGAACAATCTGATGGCTTCGAGTCTGGCAACTTGAGCAAAGGTTTCATCGAAATCAATTCCCTCGTATTGAGCATAGCCTTTTGCAACCCGTCTTGCTTTATCCCTAACGATGTTTCATGTTTCATCTCTCTTGTTCTTGAAAACCCACTTGGTTCCAATCACAGCTTGGTTAGTTGGTCTGTCCACTAAGTACCATACATTGTTGCGCTTGAACTCAGTCAATTCCTCTTGCATGGAATTAATCCAGTCTGTGGATTTTAAGGCATTTCCAATCTTCGTTGGTTAAAATTGTTGAGAGATGAAGCATGATAATAAAGCACTTCCTTGACGTGTAAAAACTGGATTTGCAATATTGTCCAACACAACATCTTTAGGACGATGTCCCAACCACTATGGCTTTTGGAGATAAGTGACTTAAATTGGTTGAATGAAAATGTCTGGAAAGTCAGTTCCTGAAACTGGAACTGAGATTAGTGTAGATTCCACCATTGCTAGACTATCCTCTCTTGAAGCTAGATCCTCCAAAGTTGGAGTTGTTCCTTCTTCTCCAGTGTTGGCAGCTCCAATTTCCAGCTCTTGTCCTTCGGGATTGACCTCTTCAGGTTTGGCATCTTCTTTTCCAACAAACTCAGTTTTGCCAAAGTCAGTTCTAACTTGAGCACCATTCTCAGTTTCAGCTTTAGCTTGAGTTCCTTTTTGTTTTTTACCTGCATTAAGTGTTAGGAAATCTATGGCCTCAGGAAGAACTATTGCATCATCGGCCTCTTTGGCAGGTTGCAATCCAGCCAAATCCTCTGGAATACTTGAAATATCGTTCACCAATCTAGTCTGAGAAACTGCATTAGTATCTTCTTTTTCAGAACTCAATTTCTCATTGGCATTCTTGATGTCACGAGTATCAAGTTCCAGATCTTTCAAGGTCCTGCGCACTAGAATAGACTCATCAAATCAACATTACATGTTATCTCCACAAGTCTCGTAGTCTTATTGAGTACCCTATATCCCTTGTGAGAAGGATGTCCATAGCCAAGGAACACCCCTTCATCAGCTTTGGGGCTGAAGGTATTTAATTTTGACTTTCCGTTATTGTGAACACAACATGGTGAACTGAATGCACGAAGATGAGCTATAGAAGGCTTACGATCATTGTAGACCTCGTAGGGAGTTTTGTGATGACGACTGTTGATGACACATCTATTTTGTGTATAACATGTCGTCATCAAGGCTTTTACCCAATATCCTTCGCTTAAGCTTGCTTCAGTGAGCATGGTCCTTACTGATTATTTAGGTGTGCTATTCTTTCTCTCAACAAGACCATTTTATTAAGGAGTTCTCGGAGCTGACTTCTCATGGGCAATTACAGTGTCTGCGCAGAAATCCATCAAGGGTCCATTGCAAAACTCAGTTCCGTTGTCAGACCTTATCCTCTTCACGGTCACTCCTTTGTTATTTTGCACCTGCAAAATAGAGTTTTGGAAGCTGGAGCTTGACCTCATCCTTTGTCTTCACAAACCTTACCCATGTATATCTTGAGTAGTCATCGACTACTACAAGTGTGAATCTCTTCCATCCGATGGTGGGTGGCTTAATTGGTCCGAAAAGATCCATGTGCAGCAGCTCCAATATCTGGTTTATGCTCGCTGTTACAGGTCGATTTTTGAATGAAGTTGTGGTCTGTTTTCCCATCTAGCACGCTCTGAAAACTTCGTCCTTCTTGAATCCAATTTGCGGTAGACCTTCGACTAGCTTGTGTTTGGCAAGATGTTTGATTGATTGAAAGTTAAGGTGGCTTAATCTTTTGTGCCACAACTAATTAGTGCCTTCCTGGGAGCTTGTGGCGACAAGGCACGTGTCCGCTTGACCACTCTCCTAATCCACGACATAGAGACCTCCCTTTTTTGATTCCTCTAAGAATGATCTCCTATGAGTCTTTGTCCTTGATGTGGCACTGAGCTTCAGCAAATGTCACCTGATATCCGCTCTCAATCAGTTGACTAATGCTTAGTAGATTGTAATTGAGGTTGGTGACCAAGGATACATTTTTTATGGTTATGTCATTGTATTCCACGCATCCTTTACCAATGACTTTCCCCTTTGAATCATCACCAAATTCCACAAGGGGTCCTCTCGTCATTTCTAGCTTTGAGAGTAAGTGTCTTTCTCCGGTCATATGGGCAGAACATCCACTATCCAGAATCCAAGCTCTCTTTTTCTTCTGGAGCTAATTCCGATATCCATGTACCTGCAACACGGAAAAAGTTAGACTTTAGGTACCCGAGCATCTGTGGGTCCTGTTGTGTTAGTCTTTGGAATCCACCCTTTGGGAATCCAAACTTATTTCACCTTCATTGCTGAGGTTTCTTCACTACCTTACTCATCCTTCTAAAATAGTGTATGTTATTTGATGCATGTTAAAAGAAATGGTGGGTGTGTGTGAAATATTTTTGAAAACTGAGTTTTTGTTAGAGTCTCGGAAACTAAGTCCCGGATGTGAAGTCTTCCTAGCCCTTAAAAAAGAAACTTGATTGGGCTCAGACCTCAAGTAGGTGTTCCCCCTACTTGGATGAATCCTTCTCTGAAAAGAGTTATGATTTAAGGACCTCGAATTTCTGAAATCCAGAGGTGAAAAGACTTTTTGGCAGTTGTTAAAATCGAATTTATTGTACTTGGAACATAGCGCTTTTTCAGTTTCTGAGGCACATTTGGCTTCCTCCCGGGTTAAGTCAGTTTAGGAGCTGAGCTATTTTTCAGTTTGGGAACTGAGTTGCTTTTCAGTTTTGAAACTGGAATTTGAGTTTTTCCCCACTTGGGTTACTCCTTTGCCTAACAACTTAACTTCAAAACAGGAATTTCCTTTGAAATGATGATCATTGAGTTTTCCAGTTTCTGAAGTTGATGCATGATTGCTCAAAACAATTTCAGAAAAGCCTAGCCCTGATTTGTCAGATGGGTCTCTTTGAATACTCAGGGCCTCTGAAACTTTGCTAATTCTCGAATGTAGTGAGCAAATCAGTTTTTGGTCAATTTTCAGTTTCAAAGAATCACATTCCTCATAAATATTTTGAAAGTTTTTGAGAAAAACAAAATGTTCTTCTTTTAGTTTTGTTAGCTCCTCATTGAGTGACCTAGATTCTTCAATCTCATCGGTCAATTTAGAAACTTTAAGTTTTAGTGAGGCATTTTCACTGACTAAGACATTTTTTAGATGATAAAATTTTGCAAATTCTTTAGAAAGATTTTCAAGGGAAAGTTCGTCTGAATCTGAGCAAATCGATTCAGTATCCTCGTTCATGCATGCGGAAGAACTTGAAATGGGTTGAGGTTCAGTTACCAATTTCTCAGTTTCAGATTCTTCGTCTTCGTCTTCTTCATCTGAACTCTCTTTTTCCATCTTTGCCATGAAGACCAGCAAGGCTTCTTGCTCCACTTCATCATCCGACGTGTAACAACCATCATCATGGTCTGGGATGTCGTGCACTTTGGTTCTTGAGAGCATGACCTTTGCAACAACTTTCAAGGCTCTCTTCTTGAATACTTTTTTTCAGTTCATCTCTCTCCTCTTTAGAAACAAGAGGGCAATCATACTTGATGTGATTGGGTAAATTGCACTCAAAGCAAGCTTTAGGTGCTCACTCAGTATACTTTTGATCACCTCCCTAAGAATTTTCAGTTCTAGCCTTGGCTTTCTCGATCAGCATTGTCAATTTGCGCATTTTTTCCTCCAGATCATCAATTGAAGTTTCTTCCTCCTTTTTATGGGAATGTGAGGCTGTATGAGCCTCCTTGGTTACAGATGATTCGCCACTTGGTCTCTCGGACTGATATGGCTTCTTTCGTCTTCGTTGAAAATCTTTATTCACGAAGAAAGTTGCATCCTCTTTAGGTGGTGAACTCGCACTTCAGACAACTTTATTTTTATTCACCATTTGGATGTCCCACTCGTGGGCTTGCAATTGTGGACATACATCCTTCGTTTATATTTTTGACATCTCCTTCTATTTTAAACTCATGGTTTTTACAAACCATTAATCTTTGGGAATTTTCGAGAGAATTTTGGCATTGAGATAAGCAATTGTGTACTCTCTCCCAAGGTTCTTTAGTTCACACATAGTTGCGTTGAATCTGGCTTCCATAGACTTGATATTCTCCTCTGGGAGCATTTGGAAAGATTCATATTTATCAATGAAAATTTGCATTTTATTCCTCTTCATCTGGGCAGTTTCTAGCATAGGGTGCTGAGGAAATCCCACACTTGTTTGGCATTATTGTACTCCAGATCTTCTACAACCAGAGCTTCTGGTAGAGATGCAAGGATCTGCTCATAGGCTACTGCATCCAGGTGAGCATGGGCCTTGTCTTCAGTTGTCCATTCAGCGTACGACTTACCAATTATCTCTAGACCATCAGTTCCTCCGAGCTGAGTATTGACTTTGGTGATCTTTATCGGTCCGTTGGCTATCTCGTCTGCCATCTCCGAGTGGATGTTTTTCAGCATGATCAATGACCTCTTCTTCCATATGTTATAGGTTTCTGTGGAATACTTGGGAAGCTTGACAACATGAGACATCTTTAATGTAACTGAGCTTAAGATACTAAAACACAAAAAGACAAGTGCAAGGAAAATGGATCCGGTCCTAAGCAACTTATTCAACAACGACCAGCTCGTAAGGACTGACCGGCGCTGATACCACTTGTTGGTCCCGAAATCAGAGATATGATATATGCAGCGGAAGTTTTAAACGGATCTTGCACTTTCTGAAAATTGACTTTCCAACTCAATTTCCAGTTTCTGTAAAACTCAGTTTCTGGATGGTGGAAGTTTACTATTTCTTCCCAGAACTTCAGGTTGTTGGCTATGCCCATCGAAATCCGTATTCTAGAATAGAATACTGACTATTGTGTTTATTACTTGAAAATTAATAAGCACCAAGTAAAGTAGCTTAAGCTTTAGAGCTTTAACATCGTGTACTTAGACAAGTACACGGAAAGGGTAGCTTAAGTTGGAAGACTTAAGCCTCGTGATTGACACGGAACAATTAGAGAGTTTTTGAGTTTTCAGTTCGATAGAGTTTCCGCTATGATTTTCACTAGAGTCGGATTATTATTTCCGTCGAGGTTGACTCCTATTTATAGGCAGCTTGGTCGACAATTTGAATATCTGTCCGTTAGAGATAGAAATTCATCTGTTAGCGACAAAGATTGGGTCGTCCAATCATGGCCATTCTTCTGCTCTGCTCTGAGATCCGCTTTTCACTTTTGGCAGTGTACTTTTCTGCTCTTGTTAGACTCAGTTTCAGTCCGAGGAACTCAAACTCAAATTTCCTTTTATCCTTGAGTTTCATGTGCTCTTTAACTTCTAAAACTGAAAACTGAAATCCCCAAATTTCAAGTTTTAAGTTTCGTCTTCTCTCTTGAAAATTATGTTTCCAAAAACTGACTTTTAGACATTCTAAGTTTCAAGCTCCGAAACTTAGTCTTCAACATTTCAAGTTTCTCAGAGATTTTTCTTTAAGTTCTGAAACTTGATTCTTGTCTTCTCGAGCTTTGTCTTTAATATGCTCGATCTTCAGCTTCATTTTCTAGTCTATTACAACTCAAGATTTTATTCTATATAAGGATTACATGTAAAAACAAATTAGAAACCTAGAAGCTGAGTTTTGACACACCAAATCATCAAACAAAGGAGTAAACTGAAACTTAGTTTCTAACATATTTAATATTGTGTATTTTTCATCTTACCAAACATGAATTTTATCTAAGCAAACATGTATTAATTCTCATTACGAAAAAATAAATTAATCTCTCTAATAAGGAAATATTGTGTGTATCAAAATATGGATATCCATGTTTAATCTGATACGTAAAATATTGATATAAAAAAGAAATATTATTTGATTTTCAAATTGAAATATATCCATCCATAATTTATTTGAATATTCGTACCATACTCCTCAAGGTTAGTTTAATTTAATTTATAATTTTATATTTATGTGATTGTATAGTTCACTAATTGTTTACTTTTTTGTCTCATTTGCAGTGAGCACTCAACTTATATGGGTACTTTTGTAGGATAACTTTTATTTGAATGATGTTAATTCATTTTGGAAATTATTGGGTGATGATTTTAGATGTTTTGGGATGGTGTCCCTTGAATGTTCTATTTTGGATGTTTAGGATGATGGATATATATATATATATAATTCGGAATGTGAATGTTAATTATTTTGTGTTATGGATTATGATGTGGTTTTGGATTGAATTGTGGAGTATTGTGATTGTGGTTGGATCAAAATGGTATTTGATGTGTAAAACAGGGGGGAATAATTGAAAATACATTAAAAAATGGATATTTGCGACGAATTTCCATCGCAAATAACTACCAGAAAAATTGCGACGGATTCACAACGGAATCGACCACATTTCCTTTGCGAAATTTCACGACAAACATATTAGTCGCAATTCCGTCGCAATGTGTTTTGCAACCAACTTATTTCCATCACAAATTATTTTGCGACTGGGGTATTCGCGACCGTCAAAATTCGTCGCAAATTCGTAACTAAAGGCGATTTGCGACGAATTTCTTTTGTTTTGCGACTGATATTTCCGTCGCAAATTGGCATTTTTGTAGTGGTTCACGTTGAAAGTTAACGTGTAGATTTAGAATTTTTTTTGAATCGTACCGATCATTCATACATCAAAATCAACAATTAAATAATCCAATCTTAGTATATTAAAGAATATAAAATATATGTTGATGTCATTTATCTTAAAATAAGTTCATTATATTTTTAGCAAATATGCATTCTAATATCATTGTATTGCTTAAAATATAATATAATATTCTCACCTCATTTTATCTTAAAATTTTGTTCATTTTGTTTTAGAATGAGTTCATTATATCTCTATGAAATATGCATTTTCTGAAAGAATATAATGTATTTTATACTTCATATAGTGCATTTACAAGATTTATGTATAGAATCACCAATTTTTATTTTTGTTAAGGTTTTCGTCCTCTAAATTTATGCAATAATAATTTTGTTCGAAAGATAATTAAACTAATTATATTTAATTTGATATATAATACATGAAAAATAGATTTAAATTGAGTGAGTTATGATCATTTAATATTTTTAGAATTTTATTACCCTTAAAGTCAAATAATGCACAATTTACTAAAAAATGAACACGAAAAATTTTAAATTGTTGGTCCCGGTTTGTCAGAGTATAAGGTATATGCACAGCGGAAATTTAAATTATCAGTTCGGTAATCTTGCACTTATCCAAGCTGAAGGTGACGTGTCAGCTTGGTTTATTAAATATCTTTCAGGTACTTAGTGTCGACTATGTTTTTGTGTCAGTATTCAATATATACTCCAACACTTGAGTGTTGTGTTTCAAAATGACATATAAGTAAATAAAACAGTAAGCAACAAACAGATTTATAGTGGTTCGGAGTAAACCGTCCTACATCCACTCTTCAGACACTTGATCTGGCAATCCACTAAGCTTAGAACTATTACAGGTGCTCCTAAGATTTATTTCTTGTCGGTGAGTGTCCCGTCCACCAATCCACAAGCGCACTCGCTTGGTCCTTGCTAGGTTCCTTGCTTCGCAGCTCCTCAGAATGTGGGCGCACCACTCAGCCTCCTCATAGTTGGAATGGGGTGTTTACAGTTCCCCCGTGAACTGTCTCTTATGCGGAAGATTTCTCATAAGAGTCAGAGTACAAGACGTACTTGATTGTTGTAGTTTTCGTTGGAGAGAAAAAAATACCGAGTTGTAACTCAAGAATACTGTGATTGTAAGTCTCGTGTTTACTTATGTGACACACGGATAGCTTAAAAGTCTCGAAAGTAAGCTCACTTTATGAAGCATAATTCTTTCGGTAAGAGTTTACAGATTGCGTCATGAACTCGTATGTGTAGGTATGAATCTTGAAAGCGTAACCTTGTTCTGTTGTTTTCTCCGGTTTTATAGCTGTGAGATTTGAAGGTTTGAATAAATGTCTATTAGAGACAAATTGAAAGATGTCCAATCGAATGTCTCTATTAGTTGTAGCATTTGGCGGGTAGGTGATGCTTTTTCAAACGGCCAACACCTGCTTCGCCTTTTTCTGACTTTAACAGCGACGGTTCGACTTTTGTCAAAACGACAATATTTTTCTAGTATGAGGATTCCCGAACTGGTTGTCCTAGGTAGCTAAACTTGAAGTTCCGTGCTTGCAGACTTTAAGACTTCTCCAATCCTTAAAGTCTGTTCTTCTTCAGTATATTCGTCATGCGATTCCTCTCGTCTTCATTTGCTTGGACCTAAACTAGAAAGTCTATGCTAGTGTTGTCATACTCGTAACTCCATACTGATGACATCACCCTTTAAAGTATGCTTAGTCCCTGTGCTGCTAAGTACGATTTTGTTGATTGTACCATACTTGTTGGATTCGTACTTGACAAAATCCATACTTCTGCTAAACCCGTGTTTTTCTAAGCTTTTAGAGTATACTGTGTACTTTAGCCTGTTGAGTTTTTCGCGCGTACTAGACTAATTGGTCTGTCTAGTCTCCAGATTAGTATCAGCTTACAACTTGATAAAAGAACCAATACAGGACTTTACATTTTTCATCTAGTTGAAACTATCTAAGATGGTTTTTACATACTTTGACCCACCAAAACATAACATAAAAGGAATGATATTTCTATCAAATTTCCTAACATTAATCTTGAGCGTTGATATGCAAAAATAAAAGGCTGAGATTTATTGTCATTTCTTATGCTAACTACATTTCTCATATGATCATCACTATATATATATGGAGCGGATCTGGTGAGAAAAATCTTAACGTGAGATAGTGAGAAAGTTGCTTGATTGTATTTACGATGTTGCTTTATTGCGTTCAGGTCGTTGCTTGGTTGTGTTTTAGTTATTGCTTGATTACTTTGTTGTTTGATTGCGGTTTAGTTGTTGCTTGTTTGCATATGAACCATTGATTTTCTTTAGATCAGATGGACATGATTTATTCTTTTTTGTCACATGCAAATTTTTTCTCACGTGATCTCTCGTCTCTCTCTCTCTCTCTCTCTCTATATATATATATATATATATATATATATATATATATATATAGAGTAGTGATCATATAATAATAGGATTTCCTATGCTAAATGAGAAAAGATCTCAGCCATTTAAAATCTCAATCGAGGGCACAAACTAAGCCCGTCCCTTCCAATTTTCAATGCATATTTTGCACATACTCAATGCATAAAAGGGTAAGATAGTAACTGTCTTCTCTATTTAGATCTAAACACACTCTCTCTCCTAATTTTCTCTTTCCTCCCATTATAATCAAACGATTATATCTTTCTCGATTCAAATCTATTTTTTACGAATCATATATCAAATTAAACTTATTCTAACGACGATTCATATGATATCCATATTGAATATGTTAAATTTAGAATATTCGCACAAAAATCTTGATTTCATATTCAGCTGGTATATGTTCTTCATTATATTTACGTTCATGATAAAAAAATTGCATCAATTACGCATTAAAAAATGTTCCTAAATATTTGCATTTTTTGCATCAAATGATGCATTATTAACTTGAATAAGATGCATTTTTATTCTAAAGCATATGCATTTTTGTATTCATTTTGAGTGCATTTTTTGCATTGATTATATGCTACAGTTTTATGCCTAAAATATTGCATTTTTTACATTGAACGTATGCATATTATGTTTTATGAACTGCACGAAATGAAATTCTTGCTTTTGCCCTTTTATGCATTGAGTATGTGCAAAATATGCATCGAAAATTGGAAGGGACGGACTTAATCTGTGCCGTCGATTGAGATTTTAAACGGCTGAGATCTTTTCTCATTTAGCACGGAAAATCCTATTATCACTTAATCACTACCCTATATATATATATATAGTGTATTAATACTAAAACTCACTTTTGTGCTAAATATTTTAAAATAAAGCTACAAAATTTATACGCGATCAATGATCCATATTACAGTTTTTCATAATATAATGTTTTTTTAATAGGTATACATTAAATTTAAACACACATACCTACTCACATATTTAAATGTCTCCGGGAAAGCTCGAACTTGTGACTTCTCAACCACAAGTAAAGTGTTTTATTATATATATGTTATGCTTACCAAATATGCATCTTCTTTGTAAATTATATACTCCCCCCGTCCCATTGAAGTAGTCCCATTTCCCATTTCCCATTTTTGTATGTCCCATAAATTAGTCTCATTTTCCTAAAATGACAAATTTTTTCACACTCACCAATAAAATATTAATTCTACTACACTCACAACCCTTAATCTCCGTGCCGAAAAAAAATAGGACTACTCTAATGGGACGGAGGGAGTATTTTTTTTCAACTGTTAAAATATTTAATCTAGAGTTTCAAATGTATTATTATAAAACATAGATTTTATTGTTTTCATCGAATATATAGTTTGTGCGTATATATATATTTTATAAATATAAAAATGTCACTGTTATAAAATGATGAATGGCAAATGTAAAAGAAGAAAGGCATGTGGGCATGCGTTGCCCACAATGCAAGTACAATTTTGATTCACATATTTATGAATTGTGGGTGCTTCGCCTTTTCATACTACAGAAAGGCCAAACAAAATTGGACACACACATGCATCAATTATACGAACTTTCTTTTTAGTTCGAGAACCTCAATATATAAGTTTACAATAATCTTTAAACTCACCCACACACCCAGATATTTTCTGAAAGCTCGAATATGTGACCTCTCAGCCACAGATAAGGTGCTTTAACCACTATACCCAAGCGAAAGGGCAACCTCAACATATTTAACAATGAAGATTTAAGTTTAATTTAATCATAAATAAATTAGATTTTCATTAAATATTATCTCGAAGAGGGACGTACGACTAACAACGAGGTGAGCTTTTAACCCTCGTAACAAATCTTAATCTTAATGGGAAGGTCTTGGGTTAGGCAGACCTAAACGATTTAGGCGGGTTTTATCCATTAACCCAAACTTTAAGCGGGTTTTATCCATTAACCCAAGCCCAAACTCATATAATATACCCTATTTGGGATGGGTGAACCCATTTGGGTAGGATAAAATCCGCCTAAACCTTTTAGGCCTGCCTAACGCAAGTTTTTGCCAATCTTAATTTATTTCTAATAATGTGAGGTGGAAAATTTATATAAAATATGAAATGATGCGAGACTTGTATGATGTTTTGGAACTCTTTACTGACATTTAATATTTTGATTTTTTTACGGTGCGATAGGTGCGCAACATTGGGCCCCAAAATGTTGGAACATTAATTTAAAAAATTAGTAGTAACATGTTATTAATTTATTTTAAAATTAATTCTTAAAGAGAATTATACTGGTACAAAATAAATAAATTGATCTAGTTTAACTAAAATAAAAAATTACATATTTAAACTTACAGTAAATTTTAAAATATCAAATAAAATATATGATAAGCTTTCAAAATACTTTTCTTCATAATATTATGTGTTATAGGAATATTAGTTTATTTTAAAGATATTGATTGAATTTTTTTTCTAATGCCAGATCATGCGAGATAATTAATTAGTAAAATAAGTTTTTAATAATTTAAAGTTATTTATCATATTTATAGTGTTGTTTCTTTGATTCTTGCAAATAGAATTGAAAGAGTACTTGAACACGGATTTGAGCTCTCTGAATTTAAAGTGTTTTTCTTTAGTGTCAAAAGTCTAACCCCCTCATCCTTTTTTGTTTCTCCTTTATATAGGATTTTCAAAGATATATATAGAAGGTGCTACAATTTCGAAATTGATTAACACTTCCTATACATGATGTTATAAATCTGGAGAATATCAGCAGTTCTGTGATTCTCGAGAATCTAATCCCTTGATGAGGGCCTCTTTAGCTGCTTTGTCTGTTTTCCTTTCTTGCATCACCCTTAATTTATGTCCGTCTCGATGCTTGGTCGATGCCCTTCCATTCTTGCCTGATCGAGTCGTATAAATGGTGAGTAGAACCTGTTATGAAAGTAGTTCGATTCGAGGCACAACAACTTCCCCCCCAGTTTCATTTAAATTGCATTATTTGAATGAAACTGTTGTTTCGAGTGAGTGCCTTGGAGCGTAAGCGAGATCGAGTGAGATTTGATCTCGGAGCGTAAGCGAGCTCGAGTGAGATTTGATCTCGGAGCGTGAGCGAGCTCGAGTGAGATTTGATCTCTGACTTATGGTTTTGCTGTACGCTTTATCATGGGTCGACCATGTGATCGCGAAACTCCCCCCCCCCCCATGTTTTTTAATTTGAATTTTGAATTTCGAATTCAAATTTGAAAATGATGCCATTTGTCATTACCTTATTACCCCAGATTTATTTTGGGACACGATTCCCGGGATGAGATTTAACCCTTTATTAATGCCCCTGGTTATTTAAGCACCCGTCTCTTCATCTTCCTTATTTCTTTCTTCCGTCTCAACACCTTTTCACTCGCCTGAAACCATTTCCTCTGAAGTTTTACTCTGCGTCTCCGGTTGTCTCGTCGTCGTCGCTACACTTGAGTCGCAGTGTTTGATTTTTCCGGTAAGTGCTTCTTTACTCGATTTGCGTTATGTCTGAAATGGGGGATTCGGGTGATCCGCCGGTGATGGAAACTGTTCACGATCCCTCATCTTCTTCCGGCGAGAGTTCATCGTCTTCCTTGCCCCCAGATGGAGATCCTATTTTTGAATCCTATTCTTCCGAATACGGTCAGAAATTCAAAGGTGCTATAGTCAATACGCAGTCTTCCCTTGATTTTGATTTTTTGAGGGGTTACTTTTATACATATTATCTGTCATTTCGTCTAAACCCAATTGTTCCCAACCCCGATCAAAGACCTCATCGACCGCCGCGGGGTTTTATGGCATTTTCTGCACGGGTTTTTCAATATGGTATTAGGCTTCCTCTACATCCTTTCTTTGTATCTGTTTTAGAATATTATGACATAGCTCCGATACAATTAGCCCCTATGGCCTGGAGACACATGATCGGGACCCTGTTGATTTTTCATGATCTTGGTTTTGGTTCTCCCACTGCTCGAGAGTTTGCAGAATTTTATAACCTTCATATCCAACATCATGAGAGCTATTATTTCTTCTCCAAACATACCAGTAGTGAGTATAAGCCTCTCATTAAGGGTTGCTCGAGCAACAACGCGGGATGGCTCGACCCATTCTTCTTTGTGCAAATTCCTTTGGAGCAGCCTTCGTTGTCTGGAAGGATCCGAGTTGCTTCTCGTAAGTTACCTTCTTTTATCTTTTTATTTTTTATCTCACTGACCTTTCTCTCGCAGGTCCGCCCTGACCGGCGTTCACTGAGGTCGAACATTATCGGATCGTTCAGGCCTACAAGTATCCCATCCAAGATATAGATCGGCTTACCGGTACCCACTGGGCAGATATTAACGGGGTTCGCGACATGACTAAATTAACTCCGGAAGAACTTATCGTCGAGCTGGAATGATCCACAAAAGGAAGAAGAAACAGGACGGAGTTGAAGCTTCGACTAAGGTCGAATCTAAGATTGAATCGATAAACACGTCTGGCGATTCAGATAATGCACCTCTGTCTAAGAGACAGAAAAAGAAAGAGAAGGAGAATGTGGTTACTCCAGGTGAGCATCTGATCCACGACTTGACGAAGGACTCTGAGGTCAAGGACGACATAAATCTGGATTCCTCTCGTACCCAGTCTCCTTCCCCAGTTGACTAAGAGCATGTCGAGCAAGCGACTAGAGATCGTCGACTCGTTGCTGGTGGAATGGCGATTTCGAGACCTTTACTCGTGTAGCTCGAGCCGGACCTCCTTGGTACACTTTAGATGTTCTGACGAAGAAATTTCTTGACTGTTCACACGCCCATCTGAAGGTAATTATTTATACTATCGGTGTTCAATGTTTTGCTTGTTCTTTTTCTTATAATTCCATGTGCAAAATCTCGAGGGGTTTCGTGCGGTGTTTGCCCAAGCCACTCGGACGATCATTGAGCAAAAGGGAACTCACGTCTCTCTCGCTCACTCCTTAGGAGATGCAAAAAAGGAAAGAGATGATGCGATTGAGGCTTTGAACTCTGCGAAGGAGGAGCTTGTGAATGCGGAAAAGTTAGTCGAACAATTGCGAAATGAAAATCTTGCTACATTCAACGAGTTGCAGTCCGAGAAGACTTTCCGCGATGAACTCGCTGCCCAACTGGCTGGCAAGGAGCAAGAGTTGCAGCTTGTCCGAGATGCTTTTGAGGCGGCTAAGATTACCGGAGAGGGACTTGACCTTTATAACCTCATGAATACTGATGTTGGTCGTCCGGTATTCAATGATATGAGTAAGCTAGCAGCGGCAAATGTCAAGAGTTTGATTCTTGAGAAGTTTCTAGAGCTCGATTTGAGCTTTCTGCCAGCCGAGTCTGCCGATGATGAAGAGTCTGATCCCGAGCATGAAGATGAAGTAGGGTCAAAAGATCAAGACGATAAAGCTGACTAGACTACGCATCGTTCTCTATTCCCCACTTGGATATCTATTTTTACTTCAAGTGTCAATTTGTTTTCTTTTTGTAATAATCGTTGAAGGAATTGTACTTGCTTGATCCACACTTTATTTTTGCAGTAATCAGTGATCGTATTATTATCGAACCTCTATTATTTTGAATGGAAAGAACATATCGATCGACCTTTATTTGATGAATGTTTATTCAGAGCTAGATTGCACTATTACATCAAAAATAAAATTTTCTCAAGTACTTGATGTTCCATGGACTCGGGACTTCCTCCCCCTCTGGAGTTTTGATTCGATACGCACCGTTTTTGACAATCTCCGAAACGATGTATGGTCTCTCCCAAGTTGGTCCTAACTTTCCAGCGTTTAGCTCTTGTGTGTTTTGAAATACTTGTCTCAACACCCAATCACCAACATTGAGTGACCTTAGTCTGACGGATTTATTGTAGTATCGTTCGATCACCTTTTGTTTTCTTGCCATCGTCTTCGTAGCTGCAGCTCTTTTTTCATCTAACAGCTCTAATGACTCGAACCATTTTCCTTGGTTCTCTTCCTCTTCGAACAACTCTACCCTTGGTCCTTGCTTGATCACTTCGACTGGCGACACTGCTTCTGCACCATATGCAAGTGCGAAAGGGGTCTCTCCTGTGATTGACCTAGGAGTGGTTCGATATGACCAGAGTACGCTGGGTAACTCGTCTACCCACGCGGACTTCAAAGTGCCCAACTTCTTCTTCTTCAATATATTAAGGATCATTTTGTTTGTTGACTCAGCAAGGCCGTTCGACTCTGGATACCTTGGGGTTGAATTAATCAACTTGATTCCAAAATTTTGGCAATAATCCCTGATTTTTTTGCTTTTGAACTGCCTTCCATTGTCTGTCACAATCTCACGTGGCAATCCGAAGCGGCATACTATGCTTTCCATATGAAATTTATCATCTGTGTGTCCCGTATGCTCGACAGGGGTTCGGCCTCGACCCATTTCATGAACGAGTCAGTTGCTATTACTGCGAACACCTTTCCTCCCTTCGCTTTTGGCATCTTTCCAATGATGTCTATTCCCCATCGATGGAAAGGCCAAACAGGCACATGCGAATGTAGCAGCTCAGATTTTTTACTGCTTAAATTTGCGAACCGTTGGCACCTATCGCACTTCCGGGTGAACTAATTAGAATCTTCTCTCAATGTTGGCCAGTAGAATCCAGCTGAAATGATTCGATGCGATAAACTCCTTGGGCCAGAATGATTTCCACAACTCCCTGAGTGGACTTCTTCCAGGATTCGAGTTGATTCCCTTTCGTCTATACACTTCACACAGGGCCCTTCGAATGACCTCTTATATAGTTCTCCATTTAGAATGACAAATCGTGCAGCCCTTCTTGCGATTCTTTTAGCCTCGACCCCTTGTTCATTTCCTTCCCCTGATAAATAGTTCTTGATGGGGTCCATCCACGAATTTGAGCTCATGTTGTTCCCCATGATGCTCGAAACCTCAAACCCATTGTTTTGTGTGTCTCGAATTGCAGGCCACAACGCGACGATTAATGGTATGATTCTCGGAGTAAAAACCTCCATTGATGCCGCCAAGGAGGCTAAGACATCAGCTTCATTGTTGCATTCCCTTGGAATATGTTCCACCTTCACTTCTTCGAATTCTGATTCCAAACTCTTGACAACCTTGTAATATGCTGCCATTCTTTCATCTTTGGTTTGGAATAGTCCAGTGAACTGGTTGACAACCAACTAAGAGTCTGATTCGACTCTCAATTTCGTAACTTTCATCTCCCTTGCAAGCTTCATTCCTGTGATCAACGCTTCATATTCCGCCTCATTATTTGTTGCAGGGAACTCAAATTTTATTGCTCTTTAATATGTTTCCTTTTCTGGTGAATGTAAGGAAATTCCTGCTCCGGCACCGCTGCTATTACTCGCACCATCAATTCGTAGAGCCCAAAATTCCTTTGAGTCTCCCTCTGGTGCTGCCTCGACTTCCGCCTGCAACTGCATTTTTGGTGTGTATTCAACAATGAAGTCGGCTAAAATTTGACTCTTTATGGCCTTTCTTGGTTCAAATCGTAATCTGTATCCCCCAAGTTCGACCGCCCACTTCATCATCCTTCCCGATATCTCAGGCTTTGCTATTACGTTCTTTATCGGGAAGTTCGTGACCACCACTATTTCGTGTGATTTGAAATATGGTCGAAGTTTTCTTGACGACATTACGAGAGCTAGTATCAACTTCTCCAGAGCCGAGTATCTGGTCTCTGCCTCGATCAGAGACCTACTCACGTAATATATTGGGTGTTGAGAATTATCTTGTTCTCTTATCAACACCGCACTTACTGCTCTCTCTGATACCGCAAGGTACAATTGCAAAGCTTCTCCCTCTTTCAATTGCACCAAAGCATGGTCACATTCTCGAGTCCATTCATACCGCTTTGATTTCCTCAGTAGCTCGAAGAACCTTGAAGTTCGGTCCGAATACCGTGCCACGAACCGGCTTAAAGCAGCCAATTTTCCAATCACCCTTTGCAATTCTTTTATGTTTGTTGGTGGCTTCAAGTCTTGAATTGCTTTAATCTGTGTCGGATCGGCTTCGATCCCCTGTCTGCTTACTATATACCCCAAGAATTTTCCTGACGTAACACCAAATTGACACTTTGATGGATTCAACTTCATGTTGAATCTATCTAGTATGTCGAAGGCTCTCTTGAGATGGTCGAGGTGTTCTTCCATACTCGAAGACTTCACTATCATATCGTCAATGTAAACTGTAGGGTTTGAGTCTACGATGGACAACACGAGTTGCCATTAATTAAATTCTTGCCAATGATCGTTCTTAGGATACCAGGAACAAATTTCAATTAAATAAATCATGCGATCCTATGCATGCTCCTACAATATTAATTGCAGAGGATGGATTTAGAAAATACCTGATTTCACCGTTTGATCTACAGATCTAGATCGGAGCCAAC
>JAPKLW010001385.1:179799-209385 GCA_026898455.1 Plectranthus barbatus | reverse complement strand
AGACAAACTGACGCTGGTTGGACTTAGGATTTGATCCACCAAAACACTTAAACACCAAATCTAAGATCTAAGCTATCAACTGGAGAAGGGAAACTTAGCCAGATTTCCCAACATATAGAATGTTAATAATTAACACATAATAAAATTCAAACCATAATTTATTTTATTTATTTTTTACATATAAAGTGATGTGTGTATTAATAACTAATTTATTTAGTTATATAATTAAATTGTATGTTGTGTAATTTTTTATTTTTATTTGAGAAACATGAAATTATGGATTGGTAATTTTTAATGAATAGTAGGGATGTTCACGGTTTGACCGAATTTGATCAGTTATAATTTTGATTTTCAAATTAATTAAAATTAGTTCGATTACAATTTGATGATCCAAATCAACTATTTAGACTAGACCGACATAATAGATATATAAATATAATTATTAAAAGTATTACATATATTTGTGTGTAAATGAGTTGGTTAGCTCAACTAACCCATGTTCAATCCCTTTGTTGTGCATTGTGCCATATTTTAAAGAGTGAAATTCATAAATACTCATTTTCACTATTATACATTGTGAAAATACCCAAAATATTAAATACATTCAAAAAATACATAAAGTACAATTCTGACATTTTCATAATTTTGTTATTCAATTTTTTTTAAAAATAAGATTGAGTGTGACAGTTTAAAATTAAAAAATATATATATTTTTTGAATTTGTGTCGGGCTACGACACAGACCTGGCACCGACCGCAGTAACCGACCAAAATTTTCAAAGCTTAAAAAAATATAGTCTGAGTCAGTGCCAGGGTCTGTGTCGTGTACGACACATATCACGACACCGACCAATACTCTCTCTCCTCTCCTCTCCTCCCACTCACTCTCCCACGCGCCCCAACACCCAACGCTGACCCCCCCTCCCCGCCACCGACTCTTCCACCGACCCTACCCCACCCCACCCCTTATTAATATATATATTTTTAATATTAAATCTTAAAAATTATTTAAAAATTTAAAGATGTGATTGTTGTGATGATTTCATCATCATAATTTTATAAAAACCAACCCCAATACTAAAAAAGTCAAAAATGAATTTTTTTGAATGTGTTTAATGTTTTTGGTATTTTGATAATGTGTTTAATTTTTTGGGTATTTAAAATACTTTCCACTATTTTAAAGCCCTTTCTTTGATTTTTTCCTTTTCTTTAATTTTTTTTTTGTAAAAGATCGATAATTTTATATTTAATAATTTTAGAGTTTAAATATTAGAATGATATAAATTCTAATTATGAAATAATCAATTCTCAAAATGTTAAACGTAAAGTAATACGATTATTAAATGTAATTACACTTATTAAACATAAATTAATTTTTTCTTTATTTGTCATTTACATTTCAGATTTTGATAGTTTGAAAAATTGAAAATAATAATTCTTAATTATTTTAGCTCATTAACATAGTAAATTATTTAATAATAATATTTTATGCATAATAAAATTTTAATTAAACTTCGTTATTAAGTTTATAATATTTTCTTTTCCAATTAAAAATAAAAGAACAAGACAAAAACGACTATAAATAATATAACAAGTAACATCACTGGAAAATAAACTAAACAAAAAAAGGGCATATTACTTAAGTTATATATAAAAAATAAGATAACAAATAAAGAAAAAAGAAAAAAACATGCTCACGGAGTGGTGTCGTTTCTTTCGTTGGAGGATGCCGTTTTAACCACAGCATGATTCTGTGTTTTCTACTTTGCCGAGTATCCAAATCCGCCACACTCTCGTCTTTTCGTTCAGGTGGCTGCTGCCCCACCTTCGTCGCTGCCTCGACGCACTCCTCCATCGCTGCCCCATCCGTCGCTGTTGCCATCCCGTCGACGGCCCCACCCTCCTGCAGCTTTCTTTCATCGTTTAGCTGACAAGAAACGTCGGTTGTTCAGGTGGTCTTGCGTTTTCTTCCATTAAATTTCGATGCTAGGGTATTGTTTTTTTCTGTTATCTGGGTTCAATTGCTTGTATGTGTGTATGTTTTTATTGGCATTATGTTCTATAGCAGGCTAATTCTTGTTGTTCCTGATTCTCCTTAATCCATTACTGATAGTAACAGGAATTTAGAATCAGATAGAAAGAGTTGGAATAGATGTGTAGTTGATGGTGGTTTTGCAAAATTGATGTTTCTGCTTCTGCTTCTTCATTGTTTCTGCTGCTTGTTAGTGTATGAAACAATTTATTACTCTAGACAATTTGCAATACCTCATAAACAAGATGATTTGCTTGAAGCAATTTTTATTTTTTACTGTGTTGTATTTATTGAATCATCACATTGATATGAGATTAGAGATTTGATCTTTTTAGGAAGAGATGAGCATTTCATTTGAAATAGGTTTCATTTTAAACCGCCAAACCGGCTGGACGAAACCATTTTTTTATACAATTTGGCGTTTTGATTTGGAAAAATCTCAAACTATACTTATTGGTTTGATCAAAATTTTCTTTCAAAATCAGCCAAACTAAACCGCAAACGCCCGCCTAATAGGAAGAGAATTTGATAGTCATTACTCATTCATATCATTTCGTGCTAGACAATCTGACTTTACATTTGACAAAGAAAACAAGACCCGATTGAGTATAATTTACAGAGAATTGATACCAAGAAAGCAATATTTCCTTGAAACTCAGAAAATGAGGCTCAACAAATCATTGTTATCCTAAAAAAGTTCCATAAGAAGGGATCCCAGCTCTATCAACCTTACAATATCTTACTTATTGGAAATGTTAAGAGGGTATACTTTTATGAATTTTTTTTGTGATAAATCTCTTTTTGATTTATTTAATATTTTATTAAAATTTAAAAAGTAATAAATATTGAACTCAATCTAATCTAGTCGAACTGGATGAAATTGGTCCCCAATCAAGTTCAAACTTGAAACTTTTTGAACTCTATCTACAATAAAACCTCTATTAATTAATACTCTATAAATTAATAAACTTTTTAGAATAAGAAAATCTTCAAAAAATCATCAAATTTGATAAGATAATAAATTAATTATTTTCCAGAAAATCCCTTTATAAATATTAGGTCCCATTAAAATTTTAAATTAATAATTCATAAATATTACTATTATAGTATATGTTTCATCCATCATATTGAGATGAATCCCCTTATGAGTTTTTATTTTTTATATTGAGACATAGGGAGCGGATCAGGTAAGAAAAAGTTCCATGTTAGAAAAAAGAATGAATCATATCTATCAGATATTAATAAATCAATGGTTGATATAAAATCAAGCAACAAATCAAACACAATCAAGCAACACAATAATCAAGCATCAATTAAAACACAATCAAGCAATTGCTTGATTGTGTTTTAATTGTTGCTTGATTGAATATCAACCATTGATTTATTTAGATCTAATGGATAAGATTTATTCTTTTTTCTCACAGGAGGATTTTTTCTCACATGATCCCTCCTCTATATATATAATATATGTTCCGTTCATCATGCATGAATATATTTAATTTACTATAATTATTTAATTGGTATACATTTCCAATAGATTGATACATATCTACATGAATATAATACTTAATTATCCACTCACTAAGTTTGCAAGCCTTATCAAACTAGAGCATTTATTAAGCCGAATTGAGTAAGACTCATGAGCATTATCAAATTTAATATGATATTGATTTTTATTTCCTGAACTTATTATTTCATTACATAATAACCCATAATATATAAATTATTTAAAATTTACATTTCATTGCTCACGAACGCATTTCTTTCTTTGCAAAATTGCCTCCATATTAATATATATATTTTGTGTTTAGTCTTATTTATATATTTAACTATTATGTATTTAATTTTATTTTTATCTATAGAATGTTCATTTGGAGAATGAATAATTTCAAGGTTGGAAAATTTATATAACAAAATATTAATATAAAATAGTGATGCGTGTATAAAAAAATAAATTAGTTAGTTGTGTAATTATATTGTATGTTGTATGAAATTATTGGTTGTAATCTTTATAATTAGTATATACAGATTAATAATTGTCATAAAAAAGGAAAAAATAAAAAAAATAAATATAAAATCTATTAAAATAAAAATATTTATGCCAAAAATATTGTGAGAAGCTTCAGCACAATCCACAAAACTCAGCAGACCCTCGTAGCGCAAATTGGTCAGCCGAAATCCATCGCCGTCGCCTCTCTCTTCTCTCCTCCATTCAATTTAGGCGTATTTCTTTCTCCTCTAAAGGAAAACGCTTTGATTTCTAAATCCTAATTCCGCCTAAAGTAGGTAATGTCTACTTCAGGATTTTTTAATTTTTTTGAGTTTTTGTTCAATGTTATGCAATTGAACTAGGTTTGCAATATGGAAGCCATACGCTCTTTTTTCGTAATTCGAATTTCAATATGTAGATATGAAATATTGTATGTGTTGTGTGGTAATATTTCCATGTTCAGGAACCATTGTCCAAACCGAATATTTTCTTTTTTATTTGTCAAATAATATTAATTTTTGATTTTGAGCTGAAGTTCATCCAAGTCGGTACGGTGTTGGGTTTAGAAGAGTGTTGCATGTTTTTTAATCTAGTTTACTTTTATTTCTTATGATAAAAAAAGGAACGTTATTGGAAGTTGCATGAATATTGTGTTCTGGCTCCTTCTTTGAACATCGATGGATTTGCCATTTCTTATGCTGAGAGAATGTACAGTAAATGAAAATTTTATTGTGATTATTTAGATCCTCTTCAATGGAAACTTCCTTATCTTATATTTATTTCCTCAAAATGGAAGCAAAAGCATGTACCGTGTCTCGAATAGGAGAGGAGGGTTGGGGGGGCTAACTTTTTAGACTTGAATATATAGAACTAAATATGAAACGACCAACTCTTTACCAATACGTGATAAATATAGCAAGTGGGCTTTGTCTTGTTCTTGTCATTAGGGACAAATCAGGGCTTCTATTATTATTTGCTGTGGTTAGATACTCTCATGATCCTGACTTCTTGTCAGTGTTATTGAAATTTTGGTCTGTATTAAGAAGAATATCATACACAAATTTTTCATGAAATATGCCGTCTTGTTTCAACCTAAAATCTGGACTTCGATTAGAGCATACAAATATTCTTCTGCTGAGCTCTGCTTTGAATTGTTTGCAACTGGTGTAATGTTATTAATGGATGATGAATTTGTTCTTCATTCAAAATATTTTTCACATAATATCCTACTTATATAAAATTTTAATCTATTACTGAAAGTCCATTTTGATTTGTGAAATCTGGTTAGTTGAAATGCATATAGACTGCCTGGAGTGTAGAACAACCTTTTTATCAATTGTCTTGATTTGCAGTTTTGGAAGAATGGCAAGATCTTTAGCTAATCTTATTTACAAAGGCATTGCTGCATTTCCAGCTGCTAGATCGAATGTAAGTTTATTTAATTTTATATGAGTCGAAGATTTCTATGGTATGCATTTCCCAGAACTTGTATGCATTTTCCTTGCAATATTTTCTGTTTTTATTTGGTTGAGTTGGGGATATGCAACTTCTCAACAGCCAAACGGTTCGGTTTGTTTGTTTGATTGTTACACATTTACATAGGAAACATGAACTTTAGTATTTCTGTTTGATGAGAATTTTTGGTTTATTTTATTCAACTTGCTTTGCCGGTATAATATAAATTGGAGGAATATATAATTTTGCATATTATGTGGGAATTTGAGCTACCTTAAAAAGTGGACCTTGGTTATAAATTTCCCACAACTTGCCAAAGAGCCTTATTGGAAAGAAGAGTGGATACTACATGAGCTCATGTAGTAGAGAGATTAATAATGTGTTTCATCTGTAGCTCTTTAAAGCTTTTTGTTACCAGTAGCTTTATCCTCTGTATTGTTATCTGATCAAGTACGAAATTCATGGTAGGTGTTAAACCTGGAATTAGTGTTTCAGTATATCTTATTCCAGTCATTACTAAATGCATGTTTGCCAACAGTAGTGTTTGATTAAACCAAACAACTACCAGTAGGCAGTAAATGGGTTTGTAATATGATGGGGACTTAGTTATTATTCTGAAATTCATCTAAAATTGTATTATTCCCTGTAGGCATCTGGGTCCTTCTATCAGGGCATACTTCATTTCTCCACTTCTGTGCCCAATGATTCAGATACGCACGAAGATTTCAGACCCACTTCTAAAGTTGGGAGTTCTGGTCTATCGTTGAAGGACATTGTGGAGCAGGTAAAACTACTTGTCATGCAAACTTCTGCAGCATGGTTGTGATCTGAATCACTTCGTGTTTGAAGAACTTGGTGAATGCAGATTTGAGAATTCTTTGAAATTTTGTTTTTCTATTTTCCATTTGAGCTTTCTCTTGTACCTGTGTTTTCTGGTGTGCTGTTCATTTTAGTAAAATATTTACTCCTGAATATGCAGGATGTCAAAGAAAACCCTGTGATGATATACATGAAAGGGGTGCCAGAGCTTCCTCGATGTGGATTCAGTGCATTAGCAGTGAGGGTTTTAGAAGAATACAGTAAGTTATGTGCATTGTTACCGTGTTCCTTTTTCAAACATAACATTTTCTCTGCACCGTTCCTTTTTATCTGCCCAAAATTTCATTGGTTAAAGTATGCAATTCAAGCTTGATTTGCTATTTGCATTATCCACTCGCAAGTTTTGTTAGCTTTGGCTTAAATATACTGAAATTCACTTCTTGCAAAAAAATGATGCAAGCTACATCTTTGGTTGTCAAGAAATGATATAAATTGTTTGTTTATTATGAGTGCAGTTTTTCTATGCTACTTGCGGTTACCATCTTCACTTATTTTATGTCTATACGGCTTTTGCAGAGGTTCCACTGAGTGCAAGAAATATATTAGAAGACCCAGAGCTAAAGAATGCTGTAAAATCCTTCAGGTAACTTATTTATTTCTTCGAATAGTAATTGTTGGTGACGGTTTCTGAAGAGGATAAGAAATTAAAAAATAAAAGAGATTTTTAAAAGTTCTATGAATCAAAACCTAAGGCCATGGGAGCTTTAGTTTTAAAATGTGTGCATCGATGCGTGCATCACATATGGAATTTCGCATTCGGAATGTGTGATGCGTGCATGTGCCAGGATGCGGTGCTGATACATTCGATGCATGATGTGATGGATGCTAGCGCATCATGGCTGATAGGCAAGAAACGGAGAAAGCAATTTTTTTATTTATTTTTAACTCATAATATATAATAAATGAATATATGATTTTTGAAAGTGTTTTATGTTATTTAATATTTTGTCCAATAACTCCATATATTTTTATATGTATGTGTACATAATATTTTTTAATACGGCACAAATTATGTTCATGATATGATATTTGGATAAATATCTACCTTATATTATACAAATGTTATTATAATGGTAATATAAGTAATAAAAATGTTACATTTCTTTCAAAGAATGACCAATTTATATAATTTGTATGAATTTAATAATAATAACATATCGTTTTAAAAGATATCCATGTATATGGTTTTAGTAACTTTATTCTAAATAAATTACTACTTTATACTTGTTTTATTATATTTATGAGATAGTAACACATGTTGACATGAGTTTTTGAATCTATTGTGTTTGCTGTGATTTTGTGGATTATTTGTTTATTGAATTTATATATTTATGATTTATACTTGATATATCTATTCTTGAAATTGTAAATTTGAATAATAAATATAATGTAAATATTATTTCTACATGTTTTTATTAAACGGTCTCACGTATCCGTGATGCGCTCGCAACCGCATCTCACATCATCGCATCGGGTTTGGGGCCTCATCGCATCACCTCGCATCTCGCATTTTAAAACTAAGCATGGGAGGAAATATATGGTGACTAGTGGCTTGCAACTATGGGCTACTGCTAGGCTCCAGCGCTTGCAAATTTGTGCCTTCGCACTTCTGGTAGTTCAACGTTCTATTGATAAGATTGACATTTGTGGTTAGAAGTTAGAACCTTTGTGAAGACCTTAAAAACTACTCCCTCCGTCCCATGGGAATTGTTCCCATGGGATTCGGCATAATAACCAATGTGGTAGAGATAGATAAAATTAATATTTTATTAGTGAGTGTGTATTAACTTTCCATTTTAGGTAAGGGGACAATTCGTGTGGGACGGACGAAAAAGGAAAGATGGACAATTCGTGTGGGACGGAGGGAGTAATTGGTTTTTATACTTAACTACTAAAGTTGAGTGCATATTTTGGGATTGCTTATATGCTTTCATATCAAAGAAAAAGGTAAGAGTACTCTTTCAACTTGCATTTGGAAAAGAAACGGGCCAAAGTTTGAAACAGCTATGCTATTCACAGAAAAGTTTGCACCAAACTTGCTTGATTTCGAATATAATGGTTGTGTGCTTTATGCCACCCTTTGCAGCCACTGGCCGACGTTCCCTCAGATATTCATCAATGGAGAATTTGTTGGGGGATCTGATATCATTGTTAACATGCATAAGGTTTTTCCTTCCTACGTTTGTTTTCGCCTCGTCCATTTGGTTTTGTCCTTTTTCCTTTCTTTCTTTTTTTTTTTTTGTGTGTGGTTTTAACAGTCTTTTTTGTCATGCAGAATGGTGAATTGAAGGAAAAACTGAAAGATATAGCAGGAGAAAAACAGCAATAAAACAGATATGTGCTTGGTTGATGGACAAGGGAGATGCATACTATTTTATTTTGTTGGCATAATAAAGGCATTCCAAATAATTCTCTTCCAGATTTGTGAACTAGATATCTTTGCTTTTGTATGTTCTTGGATTGTTGAATAAATCCAATATCATCATAGATTATTAATACGTGCACACTAAGAATATGGTGTCAAAAACTGGAGAGGAATATGATCATAATTTTTTTTCTTCTTTTGTTTTATGAAAGAATTTGAGCTAATCATGCCACAGTTGAGGACGGTTTTCTTTCTATTTGGTTTTGTAGTGCTTCATCTTTATTTTGTTACTAGCTTTACAACCTCGAATTAAATGTATAATATCGTATTTCATAATATTAAAATACAATTAGTAAAATTTTAAATTGTGCATTTAAATACTTAAAAATATGTCAAAAGTAAAAAAAATAATTAAAATTATAGAAAGCTCGTGAATTTTAAAAGAATTAATCTTTTATTTGTAGTGTGGAAAATTATAAAAATGAAAAAATAAAAAAAATTATGTCACTAATTTGAAATATCACATTGAAATCTTTTCCTTTTAAAAGAAATAGATATAGTAGGGAGTTCAACTTTATAAACGCAATTTTACTGAAAAATATTCTAAGTGGTATTTCAAGAAATCTAGATCGTTTAAATTTAATTCATTATTAGCACAAATTTTAATCATTGCACTGAATTATATCTCTTTATATAAACATAGTTATCTAGGAAAACTTGGAAAATCAACAAAATTTTATTTCATATAAAGTTTTAAATAATCTCGTATTGATTTGGTATTTGATTATTACCAAACTAGATTTATTCCCGTGTATTGTACTAAAATATCTTTATGTATTTAAAATCATAATATGAGCTAAAATAAATATTTTTAAATTATATTTTTACCCATTTTATATATATTTAGAACAATATTTTAGTATTTTTTAAAAAATATATATATTTATAAAATATAAATTGTATACATTTAATGAATAAATAAGTAAAAAAAAATGTATTATAGATTGCATCAATAAAACGTGTGGATATATTAAATCCATTATTTGCTAATTATATAATTTCGATATTTTTACATTGTAATTTTATAATATTCTTAGTTACAATATATTTAATTCGTAAAATTACTGATTATACATGAATTAATGTTTGAAAATGTACTTGTGGAGAGGCATATCACTCAATGAACGATAATTACAAAAATACCATCATTTTAATCTTTATTTTTAATTTAGCATATACATATTTTTTTAGAACTTTAAAGGGATATTTTCAAAACTCTTTTAGTATATATAATAAATGATAGATTATCCAAATTCTTAATAAACTTTACAGAATTTTATTTATTAATACTACTATTTCTTACCATATTAATTTCGTGTTCAAACTCTGATTTGGAATGTTTATTCGCTTAAGATATTTTTCCCAATATCACAATTCAAACCAATAACTCTCAAAAAAAAAAAAAAAAATCTATTCATTATTCCTTAGTATAATTTAGGCATACATATATATAGAAGTTACGATATGATAATGGAAATAAGATTGATTAATGGTAAGTGGATTTTTATTTAATTAAACTAGTCATTACAACTCGTAGTATCTTCTTCATTATAATAGGATTATGAGATTATCATGGAAATAATTAGATTAGTAATACTAATACTCCCTCCGTCCCACTCTATTAGTCTCATTTGCCTTTTTGGTCTGTCCCACTCTATTAGTCCCATTTCCTAAAATGGCAAACTTTTTCACACTCATCAATAAAATATTAATTCCACTACACTCACAAATATTGGTTTCTGTAACGAAACCATATGAGACTAATAACGCGGGACGAAGGTAGTATTACTTATATCCTAATATAATAGGATCTTTTAGTTTTTAGTTTATGTTTCTTTCCCTTCATCAAGTAACTAATAAAGTTATCTTCGATTAAATCTTTGCAATTGCTTTGTGAGCATAATATATACTCCCTCCGTCCCAGATGAGTAGTCCCTTTTCTTTTCGGCACGGAGATTAAGAGTTGTGAGTGTAGTGGAATTAATATTTTATTGGTGAGTGTGAAAAAGTTTGCTATTTTAGGAAAGTGGGACTAATTTATGGGACAAACAAAAATGGGAAATGGGACTACTTCAACAGGAAAGAGGGAGTATATGACTTTAATTTCTCTTTTAGAATTATATTTCAGTATTTTTCCATGGACTCCATTTCGTTTCATAAATGTATCACATAATTATCAAGATTATATTACTCAACTTATAACCCTTTTTCATTTATGGAAATAAGAAAAATCTACTAATATATTAAAACAAAATAGTTGTATTTATTTTTCATTTTGCCATTTTCCCTCCATTACATCAACATTTTAATTTACTTTCTTTTTAAACCAATTTATCTATATTTTATTTCACTATTACTAAACTACTTCATAATATCTTAAGATAATAATTAAAATTATAATTTTATCTCAATGATAGTTTAAAATCTAATTTTCCGTCCTCAAAATGATATTATTCAAATTTAAAAAAATATACATGATATCACAACAAATTAATTCTAATTACCTTTATTGAACTTCATATTATTATTTTATCAATAATAATGATAATTAAAAACTAAATATAACTTTGGAAAATCACAAAAGTATATATAAATATATATAATATTGTGAAGGATATCAAGATATTATAAAATAAAATATTATTTAACAATGCATTAAATTGCAGAACGCGCCAACTTAAAATATAGTATAATTAAAAGGAAAAGAAGAAGCTAGCATGGTCTTTTTTTCCTATCGTTGCAGTCCGGTAATACAAACTCGCAGGCACACACAAAAGTCTTCTGAAAATCGGGGCGGACGCAAACTGCGAGCGTTGATTGGCCGCACAATCTCACGCATTCCGGCAGGCAGCGTTTGCCGAGATCGGCGCCTTCGCATGGAACATTTTGTACCACTCTGTAGCAAGCTTCATCGCCCTTCACGCAACAATTATTCACTGCAATATATAATTTCAACAATTGTAAATGATACTAGCTAACATCAATTAATTAACGAATAGTTCGTACAAAAATAAAAATAAAAAATAGCAGTAGAACCTGCAAGGGTAAACAGGAGAGCAAGGAAAATAATTTTTGAAAATGCTGTCATTTTCTCAATCATAATTGTATGCAAAAATTTGTGTGGATTCCTCCTCTATTTATAGGCTTTATGCATGAAATTTTATTCTGTGAATCTTCCATTTAATTCATCTATCTTTTTGGATTTATTTAGGTTCAGTATCCCATTAATTACGAGCTGTTTGATATAAATTAATTTGGATTGAGATTTTTTTAGGTTTGAGAATTATTAGAGCCGTAACTCTTTAATTATTGGACCGATAAATTTATGTATTAGATTTATATTTAAAGTTTTATAAGAATCGTTTAGGTGATTAAATTATTTTCCCTCTCTTTTAATCTTTAGGATAATAAAGAATGATGATATATTTATGCTCTATTATAAAAAAAATTCTCAAAACACATCACAATTTTTATATATTCCATAATTTAAATAATAAAAGTATATTATTTGTTTTTATTTTCACCAATTTTGTAATATTATTTCAATTTCCTGATTAAATATCTTTTAAAATATAATTCTCGATTAAAAGTATTTACACTAAATACAATTACATAATATAAAGATAAATTTGGCAATGTGATCTTTAATATTAATTTTTTTTGCTAATATAATTATAATAAAATAACTAAGAAAATATTAATTAGTTCAATATGATCAACCATTGGGCTTCGAGCAATGCCCTATCAAATCTAAGGCTATTCGGTATGGGCTATTCATGTGAAATTATTTTGGGCCAAAAGAAATCAGACATAACCTATTTTTTGACTAGATTCAATCGAGTCAATATATGAGTTTTTGGATAGAATTAACATCCCTATTTTATTAGTGAGATTCCTACTTGTTCGCTCCGATATCAGAGTTTTGATATACGCAGTAGAAATTTTACCAAAAAACTTGCACTCGCAAATTGATTTGTTACTCACCAACTTTTGTCTTTGAAAGCTTGTTGTTAGCGAGTTTGGGATTAGGTTCAGATTCGAGATATACTTCAACACTTAGGTAGTGTTGAGTTGTAAATTCTTACGAGATTTGGACAGAAATGCCATACGCCCTCTCTTCAGACCTTAGGTCTGGAATAAACTAAGCTTCAGAATACAAATGTTCTCACGATATATCGCAAGCTGATGAATGCTTGTGTCCACCAGTCCACTTTCTCACTCGCCCAAGCCGTTGCTTCTTCCTATTCACAGATTTGGAGCGTGGGACACGACGCAACCTCCTCCTCTGGGACTTGGGAAATTTAGGGTTCTTCCCGGAACTATCGATCACTTGTCTATACGCCCGTGAGAATCAAAGCTTGGAGAAAGGCTATGACTACTGTGTTCTTACTTGGAGAGTAAAAACACCAAAATGATAAACTTGTGCTTAGGAACCAACAAGTCTCATGTCCAAATATGACACACGACAAGCTATAAAATAGCCTCAAACTTTGAAAGATTGCAATTTGGCAGCGTTTTGTTGCTTAGTTTAAAATTTGGATGAGGTAATTCCGTCACTTCTCTTCTGTGGGCATTTCGTCTATTTATAGACGAAGTGTGAGAGGTTTGAAAAATATAACAGTTGAGAGACATATTGGAGAAGTCTAATCAGACGCCTCTCTTCTATGAAGGACATGTTGCTTTTCCAGAAAGTCTGCACCTGCTCCTGCTTTTCTGACATCGGATGTTGACATCGTACAGTGTGTCAGAATGAATTTTTCTAGTCTGTCCGAGGAATCAAAAGTGGTCCAACACCAGGGTCTTCAGACTTCAAGTAATCTCCATTCTTAAAGCTTGGCCTTTAAGAGGACTCATCTAGTTTGTTTTCTTTGTCTCCATGCACGAGAGTGATTGGTTTGTGAAGAACTGGTCTGTTTCAAGTTGGTGAAGTCAGACAGTTTTCTTCATATGAATTCTCCAAACTGGTACATCGGATTGTAGTCAGTTCCTTCTATCACATTGCGAGACTTTACAAGTTTGATTAAACTAGAAACACTTCTAAGTTGGTGGTTTCTATTAAGTTTTTGACACATCAAAACATAAAAATAAGGTAGAAATACTTAACAATTTCCCCCTCTTTGATATTGTCAAAAACCATCATTAAGCTGGTAAATGATCAGTTTTTTGAGTTAACAAAGGATATTCTAACAAGATCTAACACTGAAAAACTGACATCCTTAACATATAACGTGCCCTATGCATCATCCCCCTCAACAACATAGATATTTCTCAATTAACATTTCATGGCAAAAAACAAGCTGATTACATTTTGATATGTAAATTCAGTTAAAGAGAGGTGAATAAATTAGTTTGGACAATTAGATTTTGTCTTCAAACCTTGTCAGTTATTCATTCATTTGACAAAGTAGATTACAAGTACAATAAAGATTGATAAATGCGGAAATTAGATACAACCTTACTTCTTCTTAGAGTCATCAAGTCTCTTGGCGATCTCGAGCAAGCTCTGTATCTCCGCTTCTCTTTTCTCATCTCTTTCTCTGCGCCCAATTTCTTCCTTTTTGTGAAATTCTTCTTTCTCTTTGACTACTCCAATGAGGGTAGCCACAATCGTAGAGAACTAGGAGACTTCGGCCTTGGTCTCGACAACAACTATGCGAGTCTCTTCGAGCTCACCTTGGAACTCTTCTTTGATGCTACTGATTAGGGAGTTGATGTAGTTAATCATGCGAGGAGCTCAGTTTCTGCATAAGACCTAGGCTTAGGAGGGGTGGACGGTGGTGGTGAGTTGTTCGCCTCTTTGATAATAGGATCATCCAGGGCTATAGTGACTACTCGGCCAATTAGGACAATTATAAGAGCACGTTCTTTCTTATCTTGTTCCTTCTGAGCTTGAGAATCTTTGTCATGAAACTCCATCTTGAGTAGTTCCCATTGGCGATTAGCTTCGGCAATTGCAAGCTTCGCCAAGTGGATGACAATTTAAGTCATGTCTTGCAATAGTTGTTCCATCCTCCTTGAAGGTGGCACACTTTGTCCTCCAGTTTCAGCCCTCTGGTCTTGATCAATCCACCAATTGGCCTAAGCTTCCTCAACACACCAATATGTAAGCCCTAGTCATGCTTTCATGATGGCCTTATCTTCCCGTTGAAGCTCGCGGGTACATATATTAAACCTCATCCACTGTCTGAACTCACCTCTAAGTATGGTGGATTCCTTAGTATCACCTCCCAGAATTGGGCCATAGGAAATTTTATCTCTCGATTGACTTGCTGCTCTACGAATTGAGCAATAGCTTCTCCCCAAGGAATTAGATCCTTGTTCATGTAGTCTATCTATGAGATTAGTTGGCCTCAATTTTTAATACGCTTAGCGGCAAGCTCTGTAGATGTTAGCCCTTCCATGGGGACCTTGTCGATTAGGACTGGACATGGTTTCTTGGATTCAGGACAGAGCCTGTTGTCCCATGGATGGATCCTCCATATGCTCTTCAAGTCTTCCTCAAAACTTGTCTCTCCTTTGAGCTCCACCTGATGTTCACCATCTACATCAGAAGCTACATAGTCACGATCATCAATTTGGGGTGCCACTAACTTGTCAGGGATGGTGATAAGCTCATATTTCTACTCACTTATCGCATTGTTTTCTTATTTCTTTTCTGCATTTTAGTTTGTTTTATTGAATAACCTGAGCATGAGTGTATTTTGGAGGGTGTTGTGCTTGTGGTGCAAAGTTTTGTAGGGAAAATGAAGAAAAAGAGCAAAGTTGGTCAAGAAGTTGAAGAAATTCACCACAAAGCATTGTGTTTTGACTGACGTGGGGAATACATCGACCGATGCGTGGAGTTCTTTTGTGTTGACCGACATAGCCCTTGCGTCAGTCGATGTGAAACTATCGACGCAAGGTGTTTTGAGCTGAGGCTGATCTCGATGTGTGAGGTGCACGTCGATCGACGTGGAGTTCATGTCGGTCGACGCGCGCGTTTTTCAGGGATGAGGCTTGAAATTTTTGTACATTTTTGGAGAAGGACCAAGAAGGAAGTTGCTGAAGATAAGAACGAATTTGGAGAAGAAAATACCTTATTTCATTAATTCCTACCACTAAAAAGCTCAACCCTACCTCTATATAAACTCTAGTTTGACTCATCATGAAGGCCCCTGTTTTTAAAGAGTTTCAGTTTATGTTTTAATTTTTACTCTTTAGTTTTCAAGTATTCAAGGACTGGAACTAAAACTCTTTTTATTTCCTGTACTTCTTTAGTTTAATGCAACCTTTAATTTTTGTTTCAATGTTTAGTTTCAGTATGCTAGGCTAGTACCTTTATCAGATTCTAGGGTTTCTCCATCTGTGATACATGTTTTGATTCGAATTCTTCAAACCCTTTAATTGGTTTAAACTCTTTGATTTATTTGTAAATATATTTTCAATTGAAGGATCGAGAGATGAAAATTGTAATAGGTTTTTATTATTAATTGATGGATCGGGAGGTGAAAGTTAATAATAGGAAGTAAGAGTTTAATACATTTGATTTTCTGTCCAACAAAGAAGAATTCAGTTGTAAGATTAATCTGATTTTTATTGAGATTGATTAACTTGTGTTTTTGAGACCGAGAAGTCATAATCACTAGTTAAAAATCTAGGTTTTAATTGTCCGACGAAGGAATTAATTCCACTTTACTAGATTTTCCACCAAAAGTGTTTTATGGGTTTGAATTATTTTTTTCTTGCATGTTGATCGGATTGGTAGATTTCCCCAGGATCTCTGCTTTATTTTATTTGAATTTCTTTCAAAGTATTTCATAAAACCTAAAACCACTCGAATTTGGATTTTCTCAAACAAAGAATTGAAAAACTACACTCAGTACATGAATTGCTTTCGTCGCATTATCTCTGTGGGTTCGACATACCTTTGGGTTAACTATAAATTTATTTGCCCTTTGCTATAATCTGTGTGAAGATTTTGCATCGATCAATGGTCGCCCAAACTTCACCAGCTTTGGAAGTGCCAACTTCTCCTTGTGCATTTGGCGCTTGCTCAGGGTTAGTTATCTCCTCCATCACTGATTGCGCCAGTTTATTCGGGATGGTCGCCTGCTCTATTTTTGTTTCTTTAGAAAGACTTGCCTCTCCTTGCATGGCGAATATCTCCGCAGCAACCAAATCCTTCTCCAACATAATTTCCATCTACATCTGTGGAACCTCCTTCTCCACATAAGCTAGAAGCACCTGGTTCAGAAGCTTATCAAAAGCTTCATCGGTTATCATCTCTGGGAACCCCTTGGGTTGCTCGGAGGTTGTCTTCTTGAATGTCACCTTGGTGGGTGGTTAAGCCCAGAAAGGATCAAAACTATCCTTTCCTCTTGGCTGTTCATCAACCTTGTTCTTGCCTTTTGCTGACTTGGCCAAAATTTCAGCTATCTAATTCTGCCTGGCTTCAGTGTCAGCCTTGATCTTTGGAAAGGCTTCATTACGGGGCTACAACTGTCTTGCCAATGCCTCTTCCTTGGCCTTCTTTTTCTCCCTGGCTCTGAAAATTGCTACCTCTATTTTGTCCTTCTTTCGGGCATCGGCTTCCGCCATAGTGACCAAGGTCTTATTCTTTTTGGTTGGAGACTTCTCAGGTGGAGCGTTAGAGTAATTGGTGACGGTGGGAACATCCACCGGAATGGTGTGGCTTGCAAAGGCATCACCCCTGCCTTTGCTAGTTCATTCAACAGATGGAGCCTTGACGATTACCGATCATAGCTTCTGCTTCTTCTGCTGCTGCTTGTGAGGAGAAGTTTTGGATCACTTGCTCATCTATTTCTCAGATGGAGGTGGTTGATTCACCATCTCCTGAAGTTAGGTGAGGGGAGTTAAGCTATCCATAACCTGGATGTAAACTTTATTCTCCAAATTTCTTCTCAATTCCTCGACCTTGGCCTTCTTCTCATCTGTCAGGAGGATGGCCATTTTAGGAACTTGTTAGCCTAGAAGACTCAGAGGAATCTTATCCTCACTGATAGGCTCATTGGGATCAACATTCTATCTGTCAGTCAGGTAAGTCGGCTCTCTTATCTTCCATTGGTCCTGCATCGACGAATTGGGGGGGATGAAGTCGTTGGGAGACACTTCCTCTCCTTTGTCCAAGTTTGTCATCAATTATTCGATCAAGTGACTGACCTTCAACCCAAAACATATTACAGAGGAAAACTTGTGATCTGTTTTCATCTTGTTGTTCTTGCACACGTTCTCCAGTAGTTTGCCGAAGACAAATTCAGCCCAATTAACCTTGATGCCATCAATACAGAGTACTTCCTAACACTGAGCTCTGAGAGTGAGCCAACTTCACACTGTAGCATAGGAACCACAATATCACACAACATTTTCTACATATCATTCAACTCAGAGTTCTTGGTAGATGACTTATAAGAACCCTTGAGACCTTCCTTGTTCCGCTTTTGCTAGTGGCTCTGCATGGCCTCCTTAATCTTTTCTTTATCCTCAGACATGTAGGTGGCAATTTTAGCGCATTCGTTTATCAGTTTATTCATGACCGCCAACATTTAAGAAACCACCTTAATGTGCTTCCCAAATACACATGTGATAAAGTGCGATTCATAAGGAGCCACCACTGCTCTGACATAAAACTCTGCCACCATATGAGGTATGAACCTCCTAAGTTGATTGGTGAGGAAATTGACAAGGCCCTCTCTCTTTAGCATGTCGTATAGCTCCCGGACAAAGTGCTTCTTTGCAAGTTTCTAGAACAAAATCTTTTCCTTTTGAATCTGCACTGCCCTCTTCTGGGCATTTGTAAGTTGATCCTTGTCTTTCTTGGCGAGAGACACTAACTGTGAGTAGGGAATTCTCTGGTCCACGTCCTCGGCCTTAACGATGTCGGTAAAGAAGACTTCATGCTCTGGGTAGTGAACGAGTTTAGTGGTGTGTGATTATTATCCAACCATGAATGCAAATGGTTGAAGATTTACGGAGAGAATAAGATCAGAAAATTCATAGCCTTTGAAATATTTGGGTGCAATGGGGTTTAATCAAAGAATGATCAGTCCTATTTATAGGCAAATTTGTGTGAAAAAGAACGAACCAGATTAAGCATGGTTCAGAAGATACAGGATCGATAAACTTGCGACCATTGACATCTCTGACCCACGTCCTCAAGTCATGGAGTTGCGGTCGTGGCACACTCCCATTCCTTTTGTGACTGGGGCACATTTAATGCGATGTGAAACTGACGCTTCACACTTTTTGAATGTTCCCGCCCTCGGTAAGTTTGCTGACAAGGAAAACTGATCTCTCCTCAAACTGGTTGTTGACATGGCATTGGAAAAATGGTTGCGAAAAAAGGTTCATCCATTCAAACTGGTGGATTGGGACCAGTTTGAAATATCCTTCAGACTTTAAGTAATCTACATTCTTAAAGCCTGACCTTTAAGAGGATTTATCTGGCTTGTTCTTTTTATCTCCATGCGTGAAAGTGATAGGTTTGTGAAGAACTGATCAGTTTTATGCTGGTGAAGTCAGCCAGTTTTCTTCATATTAGTTCTCCAAACAGGTACATAGGTCTGTAGCCAATTTCTTCTATCACCTTTCGAAGCACAAACTGGTGGGAACCAATTTGTCTTGATCTGTCTTATTACAACTGGATAAATGTTGTTGTGCTGCAGTGTAACTACAGAACTATGCGCAAGTATACGCAATCGACAAGTAATATAGTCTAGGAGACCATATATTGAACCCTAGAGAGTGTATGATCAAGCCGTCACACAATATTGCTTTCAAAATAGGTTTGGTGATGCATACTCAAATTAAAAGTGCAATTAACTGAAATGGAAAGCAAGCTGAAATGAACAAGATTAACAATCCTTCTGATCATAAACTAATCACAAATAACCAATGACACGTGTAAACAACGAAAGAGAAACACACTTGAGTTATAGATTTTCAATCTTTCACTGTCCTATATGCTACAACATAGGTCTCGCATGAACTCTGAGTCTTAAAACCACACACAAAGTGCCTAGCAAGTTTCCACTCTACTAGATCTACACCTTCCTATCATGCATCATATTCCTATGCTTCCCATGACAATCAAATGAAGAGAATTCAGATCTGGCTTATTTGTTAAGTTGTATCCCCTCATATGTCTATGTAAGAAATACAATTGTTTATGAATTCCTCAACCTATATCTCCTCCCGATCTCAATAAGTGGTATTTCTCTATCCACTTCCATGCTCAAGAGAACAATCATTCCAAAATCATAAACAAACTCAGATTCAAGCAAAATTAGCCATTAACATATATTCAAGATCAAATCAATAATCCACAACCCAAGTGCAAAATGGCTTAGCTCATATTTAAACTAAAAATAAAATAAAACTTAAACATGTTCCAAGTATCCTTCATTGTATTGACTCAAAACATAAATAAAAGAAATAAGAAAACCAGCAACACTGTGCCCAGCTGCTGCTGCTCTTCTCCTTCCTCCATCTTTGTACAGCCCCCCAAGTTTCCTCTCTCTAAAATTGTGGCTTGTTCTTGAAGAAAAATGGTTTAAATCCCTTTTTGTTGTGCCCTACTTTATCCAAAAAAAGGTGTGCTGCCTGTTTTGCCCTTGTGTGCTGTCTCCAAAATTCGAGTGACACTTGTAAAGCTAGAAACAACTCTGAAAATCACTTTTGCTTTTGTGACAGCAAAGTGGTCCCCCCTGGTGCAGTCTCTCAGCTCCCAGTAATGCCACTCAGATGCTCTAGCATAACAGTCAGCAAATTACTCTTTCACTCATTTGGCTTGAGACCTAGTTAATCTCACTCTTTTTCCTTGCAAAACAACTAAAAACAGCAAAACACAACTATACAAGACATAGAATGCAAACAAAGGTAAATACAACACAATAACAACTTAAAACGGGTTAGAAACACTCGAAAGAACATAAAAGACACTTATAAAATACTAAAATAATAACTTATTTAGGGAGTTATCACCCCCCAAACTTAAGATGTTGCTTGTCCCCAAGCAACAAAGACACAAACAAACGACATAAACAAACAAACAATAACACATAATTAAGCCCTCATGCAAATTTAGCATAATTAACATTCCATCATGCCCTCAACAAAATTGTAAAAAGAAAGACTTAACAAAATAGTCCATGATCAGCATGAAATTGTTAAAAACATATCTCATCGGTTTAACAAAGTACCTCAATCAAATTTGAAATTCCAAGTTCAAAAACGAAGATGCCTCAACATCAGCTAGCACAACTTTTCAACATGACTCATGCTATTTCATCGAGCCCAGTGATCATCAATGTTACTTATTTTCACTCCCACTTGACCTTTAACATTTTCTCCACTAATGGAATCTATGCCACTCACAGATCAAAAGGACTTCAAGGCTTGTAATGTAAGGCTAAGGCTAAGGATGGGTAAATATGGTTAAAGTGAGTATCATCCAGGAGTATAATTCAACCCTCTTAATCTGGGACTTATTCTAGAGTGCAACATTAACAAAGGAGAAAGGCACACACTCTCAAAACATAAAAATAAAAAAACTATACACTCTTTTTATAACTTTCTTTTTTTTTTTTCTCTTCTTCTTCTTCTTCTTTTCTTTTTTTCTTTTCTCTTTTGTTTTTTTTCTTTTTTTTTCTTTTATAACATAATACATAACTTTGGCTTTTCAACATTTCCAGCCATACAACTCATGCCACTGGAATGTTTCAGCATTGATTATTCAAACTAAACACAAAACACCACAACTACAACGTCTAAAGGCATGTGGGTACCCCCCCAAACTTAGAACAAACATTGTCCTTAATGTTTAGAAGAGTTAAAGATACTCCTGTTTAAGGGTGAGTGTATGGATAATTGGCTAAGCATGTAGGGGAGATGAAAGAAATGACATAAGGCGCAAAGAAAGGTGCTAAGGAAACTTGTAAATGAAATGCAATGGTAGAAGGCTCAAATATATGAAAGATGGCCTAAATCATTTCTACAAGTGGCACAAATCCTAATTTCGCCTCAATCTGCTATCGGCCAAGTGAAAGGTAACTATTTCACACATATCACCAGACAAAACTGAAGGGATTCGTGAACTGAATCACGAAGTCCGTCTGCCAAGGATCATTAATTGGAATATCAAAAATACATTGCTATGCCTATGAACAATCCTAGCATGCTCCTATATTATTATGCATAAGAAGGTTTATGCGGAATACCTGGATCGATGAACTCTGAAGAACGCGTGCGCGGAGATGCCCTTTGATCTTTCCCACGCACAAGGATTTAATTTCCTAACAGATTGAGGAAATAAATCTATGAAAATAATACAATTATTTTCGAAAATAAAGAGGAGAGAGAGAAGAAGAAAAATCCTCCTGATTTGATCTTTTGATCTGTATCCCAACTTGATCTGAAAATTCGGTGAAGATTCTCTATCAGATCCCTTGCCCGGTTGAGAAGCAGAATTTCCTCCTCGTTCTCAGATCTTAGTCGATCACCACAGCTCCCAGAACTGGTTTGCTGTGTGCAACTTATGATCTTGTGGTGTGTTGAGATCTGAGGAATTGAGGCCTATTTATAGGAAATTACTGGACTCTTATTGGGCTTGAGTTTCATGGGCCAGACCAGGGACCAAAATGCAAATAGCAAATAAGGCCTATCAATTAATTAATTCCCATATTCAACCCAAAATATAATTAATTAATTAATATTGATTCATTCCACCAGAGAATCTATACTGTCCTACCTATTTGCTACCACGTTTTGAGGTACGGGTTGCATGGGCTCGGTATATCCCCACATTTAAGGTTACAGACATTCGTTAATTAATTTAAGCTCTGACAAGCTATTTAATTAATTAACATCTTATATTCCTGAATCAATCCACTCAAACCTTTTCACTTATGCTTGAACTTAATCAGCCTGCAGGACTTAGCATAAAGAACCTTTTGAGCTGTTCAGGGAATGTCACCATCCTATACTGGATGTGGTTACCTAGTTCCAGTACCACACAGTCATACACAAACTGCTATTACCCAAGATACAGATATACAAGCTCAACTAGAGCCTTTCACTGCAACTCAAAGTAATACACAATCTGCATATACTTTTGTACCTTCATATAGGCTTAGGATCTCGTCAAGCCATAGAGATCTAGATTCTTTTAATATCAGATAAAAGAATCGATCTCGACTTAGGTCCTTATCAATGTGTGCCCCACACCAGCATACCAAGCCATCCAAGATAAGATGCTTATTACTGCGTATGCTGCAGCCTACACCGACAGTTTATCCTGGAACTGTCTCAGCTATGATAACTATTTATATCTCGCTAGGTCAAACGATACATACGATCTTCCGTGATCTTCTACACACCGTATGATCTCCCTATCGACGAGATAAGAGGATAATTGCGTTTGCGACACATGTTTGTTAATTCAGACAGGAGATGAACATACAACATTTATGATTCCCAGTATATTAACCAATCGACCTTCTACATAATATACCAATCATAATGCTTTCAGTATTTAAATCCATCAATCTCCCACTTATACTCAAAGCATTATACAGGTGCTTTCCAGAGTATAACGCGTCTAAACTAATCTAGCTATTACATCAAACATTCTACGTGGATAGCTTTGCCCTCAGCCCAAGGTTACGTACATTCATCTCGTAGACCTTCTGAGGCAGAGCCTTTGTGAATGGATCCGCTAGATTATTTCTTGTATCAATCTTCTCTACTAGCACATCACCCCTTGCTACGATTTCTCGTATAATATGGTACTTCCTTTCAATGTGTTTTGTTGCTCTGTGAGTTCGTGGTTCCTTTGAATTAGCCACAGCTCCCGAATTATCACAGTATATCGTGATTGACTTGGGCAGCTTAGGAATCACGTCCAACTCCAGAAGGAAGTTTCGAAACCATACCGCTTCTTTCGAAGCTTCAGAAGCTGCCACATATTCTGCTTCCATGGTGGAGTCCGCAATGCATTTCCGCTTTGCACTCCTCCATGATATGGCCCCACCTCCCAATGTAAACACATAGCCAGAGGTGGACTTCTTTTCGTCTCGATCTGCCTGGAAATCCGAATCAGTATAACCCACAGGGCACAACTCCTCACACTGATAGACGAGACAGTTGTCTCTAATCCTTTTCAGGTATTTGAGTATGTGCTTTACCACGATCCAAGGCGCCTGTCCAGGGTTAGACTGGTATCTCGCTACCATGCCTACAGCAAAGCAGATATCTGGCGCCGTACATAGCATTGCATACATGAGGCTCCCCACGGCCGATGCATACGGCACGTTCCTCATTTCATCTTTCTCCCTTTGTGTCGGACACTGATCCTTGGAAAGATATATGCCATGTCTGAAGGGTAACAGACCTTTCTTGGCAGTTTGCATGCTGAAACGGGCAATCACAGTATCCACATATGATCCTTGAGACAAGGTCAGCATCCTTTTATTGCGCTCCCGCAATACTTTTACCCCTAGGTTGTATCCTGCCTCCCCAAGGTCCTTCATATGAAACTGATCGGATAACCACCCCTTTATGCCCGACAATACTTCCACATTGTCGCCAAATAGGAGAATATCATCTACATAAAGTGCAAGGAACACCACGCTTCCGCTGACACATAGACGGTACACGCAACTCTCGTTTGAGCATTGTGAAAATCCATAGGATTTAATCACTTCATCAAAACACAGATTCCATGACCGTGAAGCTTGTTTAAGTCCATACAGCGACTTCCTTAGCTTCCAGACCAAATGTTCTTCGCCCTTCTGCACATAACCTTCTGGCTGTTGCATATAGATGTCCCTACATTCTTCAAGGTACCCGTTTAGAAACGCGGTTTTGACATCCATCTGCCAGATTTCTATGTCCTTATGTGCTGCTATGGCTAGGAGTATACGAATGGACTTAAGCATGGCTACCGGTGAGAAGGTCTCGTCATAGTCTACACCTTCTTTCTGACTATAACCCTTCACCACCAGCCTTGCTTTGAAAGCTGTAATTTCACCATTCACTCCTTTCTTTATTTTGTATACCCATTTGCACCCTATGGCTCAACAACCATCTGGCAAATCAGTTTTCTGGTATACATCCATAGCCGTAATGGATTCTATTTCAGAATCCATGGCGATCAGCCATTTGTCTGCATCTTTATGAGATACCGCGTCGTCATATGTCCAAGGATCGGTATCATCCAGTCCGTTTTACGGGATCAAGTCAGAAGACTCTCCCACGAACATGTACCTTTCGGGTTGGTGGACAACCCTCCCACTGCGACGAGGCATCTGAACCGTGTCAGTAGTTGGCACAGTACGCGTTGGTCCCATACCTTGCATTAGTGGCAGTGTTGGTATAGCCTCACCTGTTGTAGGTGGATTTACCATTACACTGGGCTTTCCTGATGGAATTGCTTCTTTGTCCTCAAGCTCGTGGAGGACAATTTCACTCTTGGATCTGTGGTTTCTTACATATTCGTCCTCCAAGAATCTTGCGTTGGTACTGACAACGACTTTCTGATTCTCAGGACAATAGAAGTAACCACCTTTCGTTTGCCTGGGATACCCTACAAACAGCATCAACTTACACCTACTTTCTAACTTATCAGGTTCCTTTGTCAGCACATATGCCGGACAACCCCAAACCCTCACTCTGTTCAAACTTGGCTTTCGCCCATACCAGAGTTCCAGAGGTGTTTTAGGAACTGATTTAGAAGGTACCAGGTTAAGCAAATAGGCCGCTGTCTCCAAGGCATATCCCCAAAACGAAATCGGCAAGCTTGCATAACTCATCATCGACCTGACCATTTCCAAGAGAGTTCTATTTCTTCTTTCCGCTACACCATTTTGTTGAGGGGTTCCTGGTGCAGTCCACTAGGATGTAATCCCGTTATCTGACAAGTACTTCAAGAACTCGTTACTGAGGTATTCACCACCACGATCTGATCGTAGTGTCTTGATAGTCTTACCAAGCTTTTTTTCTACCTCAGTCCTAAACTCTTTGAATTTCTCAAAGCATTCAGACTTATGGCGAAGCAAATAGACATATCCAAATCTTGAGTAATCGTCAATGAATGTGGCGAAATACTCATAACCTCCACGAGCTTGCTTAGACATTGGTCCACATAAGTCAGAGTGGATCAGTTCCAACACATTCTCTGCTTGAGACTGACTTGCCTTAAAAGGCCTGGTCCTCATCTTTCCTTCTATACAGGACTCACAGATTTGATGCGGTACCACTTGGAAAGAATCCAAGAGCCCATCGCATGCTAATCTTTTGATCCTCTTTAGATTGATGTGACCTAGTCTCAAGTGCCAGAGATATGTTTGATCCTCATCGGAAGAAAACTTTCTCTTTAAATGATTATTATTATTAGATGAGTTTGCAACATTCACGGAAGATTTATGCATACAATCAATGATATAGAGAGTGTCAATCAGTTTGCCATGACAGATAACACCGTTATTACCAATGATAAAAACTCCACTATAAAAAATAACTGAATATCCATCACAAAATAACTTGGAAACTGAAATTAAGTTCTGCCGAAAAACCGGCACATATAAAACATCTCTCAAAATCAGAACATTGTTTTCAAAGCATAAAGTAAAATCTCCAATGGCTACTGCTGAGACTCGCTCTCCACTGCCCATTGAGATGGTAATCTCGTCATGCTTCAGCTGCCTTGTCGGCCTGAACCCCTGCAAAGTATAACAAACATGATCCGTAGCTCCAATATCCACTACCCAAGAATGGGTAGAAACTGATGCTAAAAATGTTTCCGTTATAAATGCACATGACGTACCTTGTCTACCCGTGCTAGGCACTAGACAATTTACTTCACTTCGCTTGCGTTTGCATGGCCTGGTGATAATTTCTGCCTCATCTATTTCATCCAACTTCTTAAACATTTCTTTTGCTTCAGCAACTGCCTTGTCAAGAGCTGACAGAGTTGGAGCAAACTCAAATGTCATCATGTCAGATTTCTCTCGCAACAGGGCCTTGAGTAACTCATGAAGAGGAAACTCGCACCTGGCACCGAGAGATTTGATGAAATCACCATAAGAATCAGATAGAGAGTGCAGGACAATGTTTATTTCTGCCCGCTTATTTATTTGTCCACCTCTCTTTCTGTACTTTCTCATGACTCTCATCATACTGATGAAGTGCAGAAGCAACGAACTCCCATTAGTCATTCTCTTGCAGATCAGGTCCTCTACAAGATTGTAACTAACAGTTTGTCTCACCTTCCCATAAACTTTCACAAGGTCCCTCCATATCTCAACAGTAGATCCGAACTTCTTGTACTTGAGCTTTAATTCTCTAGACAGACTCTTCATGATGAGTTTGCGGGCAAACCCATCAGAAGCTACCCATCTGTCATAGAACTATCGCTCATAACCAGTACAATTCCAATACTTAGGAGTTAGAGGGTCCATGTAAAGTATATGGGCATGTTTTGCAGTGCAGAGTATTTCCATGAAGCATAACTTCCACTCAGGAAAATTCGGACCACTTAAAGGGTTTGTTATTAAGAGGTTGACAACGTGAGCAATAGACATGTCTGAAAACAATAAATTAAAAAAAACAGAAATTAAAACATAGTTGCAAACTATTGAAACAATTAAATATTGAAACCTTATGATAAAACAATATTAATATTTCCTCCAATTTGCATAAGTATTACTATTGCAAGCCACACATGTGGACGTTTACAACAAAACATTTAACCAGACTGCATCTTTCAATTCCAGTCCTTTAATTCCAATCCATGCCCGGGTTCCTTAGACAAATGGAATTAATAATTGGAGACTAACTTAAGACCATATTATCCTACTGAGCAGGGACATCACAAATGAGTTATACTCTGGATAACATCTAAGCTAGCTTACCACCAAAGCCAACCCTCACATATAAGGATCTATTAGAACACACTCGATCCCTATAATAAGGTTTTCTCATTTAATTCAATCCCTAGAGAACTTATGAAAATTCAATACGCAAGCTACACATGTAGACATTTACGCATGAGCTCCCACTTCTCACATGAATTAAATGTTTGTTTTAAGAAATCCTATCTATTAGAACTTATGAATAATAAATTAAGTAAGCTACACATGTAGACGTTTACCTAATAAATTACCCACTTCCAATAAAGGATCGCTTTGTGGAGGTCTTACTAAATTATGAGCTTAGTAATTTTTTTAGTTCATAAGGTTCAATTGCACAGATTATTTTATGTAGCCATAATTATAACATTGCTAAAATTCTATCATGCATGGCATGAACCCCGAATTTATAGTTATAATTAATTACATAAAATAAATCACATAGCATGCTTTAAAGCTGTAAATAAAAGCAATAAACGTGCTCCTATTATCTACAACATGCTTGTATGCTGCGCAATTAAATTAAACATGTATATCATGCGAAGACAAATAATAAAGTAAATAAAAAATGTCCTCATGGCCACATGATACGAAATAAAATTTAATTCTAACTATTACAAGTTAGAATTAAAAATACAGATCTTCGACTGGGCTCCCACTACTTGGACTGAGTCCTGAATTTATTATCCGAATATGGGCCTCCAAGATTTGATTTATCAGAAAATCGGACAACTGGGCCAGTTAACCAAATCGCGGACCTAGGCACATATTGCAAGCCCAATAGTCCGCAAGAACTTAGACCGACGAGCCACCACCGGCGACTCGCCGCCGCCGTGAGGGCTCTCGGAGTCGTGCAACAGCCATGCACGTATGTGCATGGTTGTAGCCCGCGATCCGCCTCCTCCGGCCATTGCCCGTTTTGCATGCCGCCGCCCCGGCTTGCCCTGACCGTTGCCCGAACCGCCGTTCATCTTCTTCTCCACTGTTGGCCTCCGTGACTCACCAGAATCGCGTAAGATCGGAATCGGAGGTTCGAACGAACCACGCGAAAAAACCCTAGGGTTTTTTTCGCGTTCCGGCCGCACGCCTAGCCCCAGTCGCCGTCCAGCCCGCGTTGCCGGCTACCCGAGCCACCACCGCCACCACCTGCTCCGCCTGCCGACGTCGACCGAGGGGGGGAGATGCGCCGCCATCACGCGCGCAGGGTCGCGCAAGCCTGCTACGCGTGCGCGCGAAAGCTAGGATTCCGCCGCGTCGCGCGCGCGCCTGCGCGCCCTAGCCGCGCGCCGCCATCCTGGCCATCTGCCCCGGCCTCCCTCGCGCCATCGACCTCGCCTGGAGCCGCCGCACCTGCCCTGGCCGGCCTGGGCCGCGCAACTGTTCCGCCTGCGTGCGTGTGCACGCCGCGCGCGCTGAAACCCTAGGGTTTCGCGCGCGGCTGCGGCGCCGCCGTGGTTGGCCGCACCCCCTGCTGCCGTGCCCCACCGCGCCTGACCGCCGTGCATAGCGTTCGCGCCGTGCCGGCCCTGTCACGTGTCGTGCGGCCCTTCGTTCTTCGTGTTCTTTGTTCTTCGTGTTCTTCGCGTTCTTCGTTCTTCGTTTTACAGATTTAATTTTTGAAATAAAAGATTACATGGAATAATCCTAATTACAATTTAAAAATCTAAATCTAACCACGGATTTATCTCGTGGGTGAAAAACGAATCCATATAAATGGGCGGATTAACCCGAGAAACCACGAGGACGAAAAACATACAATCAATCCAAAAACCATTCATTACATGCATTCAATAATAATAATCATGCATGATCATAGGCAATATTATTTTTCCCGATAGAGCCAATTAATTAACCTGGCTCTGATACCAATTGAAGGGATTCGTGAACTGAATCACGAAGTCCGT